>JAXQQM020070983.1:0-81943 GCA_034641835.2 Pinus albicaulis | reverse complement strand
GAAAAAACTCGAAAATTTGACCCTTTTTTAGCAAATTAGGCCAAAGAATACCTATTCGTAGTGCTTGCCCAGGTGCGTAGCACTGGGTGCATAGCGTAGTGTTAAATAAAACTGTGGCCACCTTGTGTGTGCATAGCGCAGAGGGCCAGGTGCGTAGCGCCTGTAAAAATTTTCAAACTTGCACAAAAAAAACCCTCAAAAATTTTCTCCAATGGTTTGCGTCTTCTTTGCAGGAGTATTGAAGCCTTTTGATGTCTCTCTTGTGCTCACAAAATCTTCAACTAACTCCAATGGGGCCCTTTACCCTCCTTTGTAAATAATGAACCTTTTTGAAACCTTCATGATTTTTGTACCAATACTCTTTACCTTTTTAACCTTTTATGATGTGGAGTTAACGCCTTTGTGCTAAAACCTAGAGGGAAACTTGAAAATTTTGAAACCCTCTGTTGTTATGAAGGAGGTTTTTTTATCACCTTTTTAACCATGTTTTTCATTCTACCCAAAGGAAAACTAATTTGGACCAATTTTTGGCAATTCTTGCCTAGTTTTCTCTGTGCGTAGTGCATATTTGCAGAGGGAATTTAGAGGCCTTATTGGTGTCAGAATGAGCTCCATGATAGCTCTTTGGAAATATTGTTGAGTCTATTTTCCAGGAATGCTTTTGGTTTTCCATTTGGTGTCCATTTACCTGTACAAAAACAGACTGTCCCAACACTACTCAAAAAGTGTTGAATGATGGTGCAGAAATGCAGAGTGCTAGTGCAGACAACTTGCGGAGGCCTTCCTTAACTCCAAATTAATCTCATGATAGCTCATTGGAAATCTATTCAAGTATATTTTTCTTTGGACTCATCATGCAAGTCATTTGGACACTCTAGCTGTGAGAAAACGTCATTTTCCCAAGGTGACTCTAGCAGTGCAGAAATTCTCCTGTGACACCTATGTTTTTTATATTGCTTCCAAACCATGATACCTATGTAAAGAATTAAGGAATTTTTTCTTCTTGGCCCTATGATGGAAAAAAACCTCTCTCATTTTTTCCAAATTCATCTATGTTTGGTCAGAAACATATTTTTAAGAAAAACTAGCCCTAGGTGTGGCAAATGACTTGGCCCTTGGAATGAATTCTTGGAAAATGATGGAGGCGTGATGTTTATGCATTTGTATGGATTCATGATTGATTATATGACCTACCATATGGAACTTCTACTCTGATGCCTCTTTTCCATAGCAAACCCTAGCTTAGTTGGAAGAGGAAATTAGGATTTGATGTAGGGAAATTAGGACTACCTTGTAGAGGGAGGGGAATGAAGGGGTTAAGGGTTGTCTAAATTCTTGGGGAAATTTTAGGGAATAGGGATGGATGTTAGGGAGTAGAGGAAAATGTAATTTCAAGGATTGAGTGATGGGAAAGGGTCCAAAAGTGAAAAACACAGGCCTAGTCTCAAAAAGTGTCAATTTGTAGCAATAGGCTAGGTTTTGTAGAAAAATGATGATTTTGAGGGATAAGAGTGATGGGAAGTGTTTATGAAGGTATATTAAGAATAATAGGATGTGTAATAGCATCAAGATACAAGCCTTGTCGATTTTGTAACCATGGAGGTGATGAAACCGAGAAAATTTTCCCTCAAAAACCCTAGATGGACAATGGAGGAGTTAGGCAAAACAAAATAGAGGGTTGAGTCCAAAGGTGATACAAAAAAGACACACTGAGTGACATGAGCCCATGATGGGTCTTCTGGGATGGGTGAGCTGAGCATTGAAATGATGGGATGATAAAATAGTGAAAAAATTATTTTAAGGATAATGGAGGTAGTGTTATTTCTAGAACTCACAATGTTCATGAACTTTGTTTCTAGAAATCTAGAACTGGTACTTAGTCATCTTCATATACTGAAAATTATGGATGAATAATAGTGGCTCCACTTGGGGAGGGAATCTCCTTTTCAGGAGGTGTCCAGAACTTTCATATCTCTGGCTTGATGGAGACTAGTGCCTCATCCATTGGCCATATTTTTACCTCTTTTCATTTGCTGATGTTTGCTTGAAGCTATGATCTCAATAATCTGAAAGGCATGATCAGCTCAACTTCATCTATACCTACCCAATCTACTTGGCCTAACATTTTTTCTTCACTTGGGTGCACTTGGATTTGCAAACCATCGACATTTTTCCTTTTTAAAACACAAATCAAACTATCTAATTGTACCCTTATTTCTTCCAAGAGTTCAGATTAGGCTAATGAACTCTCTTATTCTCTACCTAGTCTAATAATTTGTCAAGATTAAGCTGTTTGAAAAACTTCATTCTCTAAGCTATAAACATGAAATTGAAAACATGGTTTAAATCAGGATTAGGCAATCTGACTTACCATGAGTTGTGGCATAGGAACAAGATGCACACAAAAATTATTTTTCATAAAAGTAAAATAGAAAGATAAGGGTTGTGATCTATCATTTGTTATGCATCCTCATCTTCCTCTTTGGTTTTGTTTTGAGCATGTGGAATCAGTATCTTTCATTCCCTAGTCTATCCCTTTTTTACATGTCAAGTTTGAATGATTTGACAAGCTCTCTTTCACTAACTTATCAACATAAATTTAAACATGTTCAGCCATGATTAGGCTAGATGACTGAAACAAGATCTTCTTTTTGAACCAGCAGTGGCATTTAAGGTTGCTCAGTTTCAGTAGTACTAATTTTTGGGTATGGGGCTTTACCTCTTTTCAAATCTTCCCTCTTTTTCATTCTTTCTATGTTTTTGAGTTTTTTCTTTCTTTTTTCAAAACAATCTAAATTTAAAATATGATCAAAGGCTGAGCTTATTTGCATTCCTATCTATCCTAATCTAAACTATACATGATATACGTTCAGCTGGTGAACTCTCTTTTTCAACAAAACCAGTCAAGCAGATGATTCCATGAGGGATCTTGGTTTAGCTCCTTGAGTATGTTGGACAAACAAAAGGGCCACTCCCATATTACTTTCTTTTGAACAGTGGTGCCTAAAATTCTCTTTAAACCTTGAATCAAACTGCTCTTAACATATTTCACTCCCTCTTCAAATTTTTTTAACAAATCAGCAAAGGGATCATGAAACAATACCTGAATGTGAAGATTTGGAAAATAAGCTTGATCTAGGCCTGTTTGTTCCTCCACTTGGCTGAGCTTAGGACTTTTTTGGGAAATAAAATCTTCTTCTTCCTCATGATCATCTAAACTGGTATACTCATCATATATTGCAACATTATCCTTTATCAAACCTAATGGGTTTTGACTGAGTGGGCTAAGTTCTGTGTGAAAACCACCATGTTGATGAGTAGGAGCATTCCTTGGCAACAAATCTTCTTCAGAAAGAAGAGCAGCAACTTTCTTGTGATCATAAATTTTCAAGCCTTCATTTTCTTCCAAATTTTCTAAGGTTTCCTCATCACTGTCATATTTGTTATGCATTTTTTGGTTACCTTTCTCAAGTTGATGAAACTGAGCTTCCTCCCAAAAACCAAGTGCTCAATACTCTGCAAAGTTAGCTTCTGTTTGGAAAGCATCATCATTATCAACATATTGATAAAACCTTGGAGAATCATTAATATAATTAATTTCACCAACCATACATATTGGACTACCAGATTTTTCCTCTTTGAATTGATCTATGAATCCATTTTCTGCTATGTGATAGTTAATATTAGGAGGAAAATAAATGGAGGCTGACTGCATGTTTATAATTTGATCTATCTCCTCTTCGGTTAAAAAGGGAGGCATTTTTATATTTCTTTGGATATAACTACAATAGTCCACTTTCTCTTGGGAAGGTTGAACATAGGGCTGAATGTGTTCTTTGTTGTTGAAATCAATACCCAAATATTGGTGACTTCTAATTGCATTAATATTATCTTTGATGAACTGAAAATAAGTACAACAAAGAGGTAAAGACCCTTCCCTTTCTCCCAAACTTTCTGCACTTTCTTCTTCACTCTCATAGCTGAGTGGTATTTTTTGATCACTGTCTTTGAGATGTTGAAAATGACTGTCTTTGTCCCACAAACTAATCACTGATTGTTCTGTAATGTTATCTTGAGTTTGGAGAACATAATCATCATGATATTTATTATATTTGGATAGCTTATTTATAGGAGGAATGTCATCTATTATACACACTTGATCAATAGTTTGTTCCATCATATTAAAAGGAGAGTATTCATGGCCTATAGCCTTTCTTTTAGCAATCTAAAATGATTCGAAGCACAAGGGTAGGGACTCAAGAGGTGTTGGCTCATATTCCATTTCTGGTTTTCTAATCCAAACAGTCATACTAAGATGATTTAAGGGGAGAAATTTTGGATTTGAAAAATGGTTTGTAGTATACATTTCCTCCCTTACTGATTCATTAGAGCATTCTACCTTGTTTCTATTTTCAATTTTCTTGTGATACTCTCTTAATAGTGAAGCATAAGATGTAGGAAGGCCTATAGTACTTACCTAACATCTTTCTGCATCTTCTTCTTTGCAACCTTGGTCAGCCAGTATGTTTTGATAGCTATCTTTGCATTGAAATGACTAATTTGGTTCCTCCCAAGAAAATGCTACCGGTTGCTCTGAATAATCAGCACCAACCTCAACCTTATATTATTCCTCTTTCCTGCCAAGTATATGCATCATTTTGTTGATTGTATCTGTCAACATCTCTAGCTTTACCTCTGAAGAAGTCTGTTTCTATTGAGATGCTTTGTCTTTCTCTATTACTTTTAGCTTTTTCTTCCTGTTTAGTATGTTGGCTTCCACATAAACTGCTATCCTTTGGATTTCCTCCAAGGTCTAAGGATCTCTTTCTCTTATCCGGAAAACCATCTCTGGGTCAAAAGAACTTGGGTAGTGCAAGAAAGCCCACCCTGAAGGTGGCTTTATCTTAGCAGGTATTGCATTGTAGACCTTATTGAACCTCGTTGAAAAGTCTTGCACTACCTCCTTTGGTTGTCTTTTTAAATGCATGTATTCCTCTATGATGAGAACTTCATTTCCCATGATCACCCACCTATCTAGGAAGACTTGAGTGAATTGATGAAAATTGGTAATGCTTGCAACGGGAAGGTCCTTAAACCAACTCTTAATTTTTCCTTGTAATAATAAGGCAAGCATTCTAATACACACATTATCTTCTTCTATTTCAGAAGGTCAAGTAAATTCCCAAGATTCTGAATGTGTTCTTCAGCGGTGACTTTTTAGCTTTCTCCATCAAATCTAGGTAGTTTATTTGCAAGATTTGTAGGGAGGGCTTGGAAGATAGGAGGTAAAATCAGAGGCTTGTATCTTTCTGGGACCTTTGTGGGTATAGGTAGTGTAAAAAGAGATTTATGACTATTTGAGGTTTCAGCAAGGGTAAGAAATGTAGCATGAGAGTCACGTTTCACTAGGTTTTCCACAAATGAATCTGCAGTAAGCACAGGTGTATAAGTCTGCTCATGGTATGAAATTTGAGGCTAAACTTTTCGAGGCTTGAGATCCTTCCAATGATCAATGTAGATCTCATCAGTGTATTCTTGATCAAGCTTAAAGTAGGATAAAACATAAGTACAAATAAAAACAATAATTTCTTGAATCCAACCTAGGCCTGAGTGCTCTTTATTTCTAGGATGACTGGTCGTGTTTCAGGTTCTTCCTCTAGTGGAGTCTTTGGGTCTATTGAGAGTTGTGGAGTCATCAGGTGGATTGTTTAAAAAAATTTGTCCACCATCAGCATGACTAGGATTTCTCAATGCATTCCCAGGGGAGTCTATGAGGACTAGTGAAGTAATAGGCCTACTGGAGGCTAGTGGAGTCGCCAGGTGGATGTTTTTAGTTGTTTTGAAGATATGTGTCTATGGTCCACCACCAATACTGAAAAATACCAATCTAGGAATGTTTTGGGGTTTTCTAAGTTTTATTAAGTATCCCTAAGGTTTGTGAGAGTGTCCTATAATTGAGTCAACATTTTTCTAGGATGGTGAAACAACTAGATTCTACTCTTTGGCTATTAACTTGAGTTCTATATGATTTGGTAAGGGTTTCTGAAGTCCTAAGGGATACTTAGATTATCACTGACATCAGAGGTTGCATCATGATCACCATTTTGTTAGTGATAGTGATGAGGTAGTTATAAATCATAGGATACTGTTTGATGAAGCGATTCTGAAGTCCTAAGGGGTACTTAGATTGTCGTGAACTCAGAAGGTCCCACTGTGATCGCCATTATGTTAGAGTCCCGTGATTTGGAAGATTGGCTAAACAAAATGACATGGTAACATCAGACCAGTCTTTGGAGTCCTAGGACCTAGCCTTCCTAGACTCAGAGAGGGCTCTCTCTATTGTGTGAAGGATGTGAACTTGTTTGCTTCGGATAATTGATTTTAGGCTACTTGTTAAGTGTAATTTGTTTGTTTGTTTTCTGTTGGGGTAAGATGACTAAGTAGTATAGGTGGAATGAGAGATTATCAAATCAATAGGGATATGGGGTCATATGAAGTCAAGGGTCTCCAAATGATGAAGCAGAGTGTATTGCAGGGCCGATTTAGCAAGGTTAATGGATCCTTTGGGTGATGCATGAGGTGTAATGAACATTAAGTTTGGGAAGAAACTAAGAGGTCTTAAACATATATAGTTTGAAGCAATAACTCATGAGGTAGGGAAAACCATTAATCTCTATGAACAATAATCAAATTGATAAACATGTAAGATGAACATTCTGGTGATACATAGAAGCATTAGAACTCCTAACTTTAGAAATTCACCTTCGGCCTTTTGAGAAAACACATAAGATAAACAAACAACTCAATATATAGAGAGGGAACTCCTAAACATCATATATCAAACTATAGGGAACTCTGAAACAAGTTGGTAAGCATGGGAAAAGGGCAAGATCGAAATGAGACCTCTTTGTCTTAACCTAATCAATCAGTATTCCATACTAAAGCTTCAAAATAGGGTTTTGAAAACTTTAAATAAGTAGGGCATACCATGAATCATATTTATAAGCTAACATACTAACCATTCATGAAACAAAAACAAGTTTTAGTGGGCCTAAGTAGCAATCAAGAATTCCTTAAGATGACTAAAAGAGGAAAACATCACCATTCACCAAGCTATGGAATCCTGCAAGCAAGCTTCTCCAACATCAAGCCACACAAGTCATTCATTCACTTCATAAAACCAATATCTTGTCCAAGCTCATAAAACCATGTATTGCTCTTAAACACATCAAGTCCCAATTTTTTACAATGAATCCTCATGCCTTATATAACAAACAAGGAATATGAGAGCCATAGAGAGTAACTAGAAGCCTATTGGCCAAAAATAAATATCCTAAGTTGTCCTTAAGGCTTTGCAAAGCCCAAGGCACAAAAATATCTAGATAAATATCTTTTCCGAATATAAATGGAAATAAAATTGACTTTTAGGCCTAACATGCCTAAGAAAACTTTCCAAATGCACATTTTTCCTACTCAGCCACAGGTGCGTAGCGCACTATGTCAAACAGTGAAACATTTCCAGGTGTGTAGCGCAGAAATAGGTATTTTTACAGCAGTCTTTGGAGGTCTTCCCCACACCGGATTTGGCTCTGTGATGGCTCGCTGGAAAGCCTGATGAGTATAATTTCTAAAAATGTTTCATTTGTGCTGATTTGATTGCATTTAGCTACTCAAAAATCAAATCTCCCAACACTACTCTGTGTGTAGCACCTGGTCTGAAAAGGAGGCAGAAAGGTCAAATTTTTTATGTTTTTTGAACTTTTGAGGGGGTAAAACTGCTCCAAATGATCTGAAAATTGGTGAGTAGAATTTTGGTGATGTGAAAAAACCAAAAATGTAAACTTTGAGAGCTGAAGATGCACCAAATTTTTGCGTAGAGCCTAGGGTGTTGCGCTCCTAGGGGTTAAAATTTGGAAAAGACAAAAAGTTGTCCAATTTGCCTAAAAATTTGTGGAATGGTCCTTCAAGAGGTCTTGGACACCTGTTGTGAAACCTCAGCCAAAAATCCAAGGCTGTCATGCTTTTTTCCTCTCTTACTTTTTTTATCTCTATGTGGCAATTCTGGACAAACTTCTCCTATGCACAGTGCCATTTCGCAGAGGGCATTTGGAGGCCTTCCCGGTGTTGGAATTGGGCCCATGATGAGACGTTGGAAATCCTGATGAATCTACTTTCCAGAAATTCTTGAGTTGTGCTATGTGGATGCCATTTTCATATTCAAAAATCAAATCTCCCAACATTTCTCTGTGCGTAGCTCCACTTCAGCAGAAAAATAGGGTGTTTTCCAACCAAGTTTTGAACCACTTCCTGATGTCAGATTTGGCTCCGTGATGGCTCGTTGGAAACCCTGATGAGTCTAATTTCCATAAATGCATGTTTTTTCTTTATCCAGCTTCTATAGCCTAGTCAAAAATCCAAAATACCAAGATTTCTCTGTGCGTAGCGCCACTTCAGCATAAAAATAGAGTGTTTTGTAACCACGTTTTGGACCACTTCCCGATGTTGGATTTGGCACCATGATGCCTCGTTAGAAATAATTTCAAGTATAGTCATCATTTTATTCATCAAAAAAGTCATTTGGAAACTAAAAATATGAGAAAAATGGATTTTCCCAAGGTCACTCTAGGATTGCAAAAATTCTCTAGTGACACCTGTATTTTTGACATTTCTCCCAAGCCATGATACCTGTGTAAAAAAAAAAGGAGGTTTTTCTTCTTCAACCTATTATGGAAAAAAATATCTCTCACTTTTCTCAAATTCATATTTTTTAGGTAAGAAATATAATTTGAAGCAAAACTAGCCCTAGGAGTGACAAATGGCTTGACTCTTGGAATGAGTTCTTGGAAAATGATGGAGGCATGATGAGTGTCATGATAGTCATGAAAGATGTCATTAACTGTCTCATTTGTATCATTTTCTTGGCCAATGTCTTCACCCTCAAAGTCTGTTTCACGCTCATTATTTTTTTTCTCTTGGTCTTCAGTTTCTTCACCCTCTTCCCTTGTCTCTTCATCTTCATTTTCTTCATTTATTTAAGCACCTTTGTCATTGTGATTGGGCTCACTTTCATGCTCAAAATCATCTTCTTCTTAGTTGTCTTGGGCACTTTCCCGCTGACTGTCATCTTCATTTTCTTTTTCATAATCCCCTTGGCTATCATCTTACTCATCATCAACACTCTTTTCTGCACCAGAGATTGTTTTATGGGTGTCACCACTATCACTGTTTTGATCCAATGGCTTACTGTCTTCCTTATTTTCATACTATCATGTTCATTTTCCTCCTCTATGTCATCATTATTTTCTTCATCATTAGGCTCTGTTTCTACCCTATTGTCCTTACCATTTTTATCACTTTCATCCATGCTATCATCACTCTCTTGGTCTTCCTTTTTAGGCTTTGCCTCTTCTTTGCTGCTGTCATCTCATTGTTCTTTTCTTAACTTTGTCTTTGACTCACTAACTCTTCTTTAGACATGGTGGTTGGTTTAGAGGCAAAGGATTTCCAGATTGGTGAGGGTCTTCAGGCTTATGGAAGGCAAATGAGTGATGTGGGAGAAAACTTTTGCAAATGAGGGTAGATGAAGCATCCAAGGAGTGTTTTCATTTTTTTAGAGGTTGGTCTACTGTCACTGAGTGTATTTACATATATAACAACTCATGCTTTTGCAAACCCTACCCTAAGAGGTCAAAAATTGATTTTTCTATAGCTTAGGATTTGGTTGCCTTAGGTTAAGAAATGTCTTCCTAGATTATGAAAAGAATACTTGGACAGTGAGGAAAAAGAGTTACCAACCTTATTTGACTATTTGTAGAAGATTTGGAGGCAAAAACTCGAAAATTTGACCCTTTTTTAGCAAATTAGGCCAAAGACTGCCTGTGTGTAGCACCTGCCCAGGTGCATAGTCCCGGGTGCGCAATGCAGTGTTAAATAACACTGCGGCCACCTTGTATGTGCGTAGCGTTGAGGGCTAGGTGCATAGCGCCAGCCTCGCTGCGTAGTGCCTATAAAATTTTTCAAACTTGCACAAAAAAACCCTCAAAAATTTTCTCCAATGGTTTGCTTCTTCTTTTCAGGAGTATTGAAGCCTTTTGATGTCTCTCTTGTGCTCAAAAACTCTTCAACTAACTCCAATGGGGCCCTTTACCCTCCTTTGTAAATAATGAACCCTTTTGAAACCTTCATGCTTTTTGTACCAATAATATTTACCTTTTTAACCTTTTATGATGTGGAGTTAATGCCTTTGTGCCAAACCCTAGAGGGAAACTTGAAACCTTTGAAACCCTTTTCTGTTATGAAGGAGGTAATATTATCACCTTTTTTACCATGTTTGTCATTCTTCCCAAAGGAAAACTGATTTGGACCAATTTTTGGCAATTCTAACCTAGTTTCGTCTGTGCGTAGCGCCACTCTGTTTGTGCATAGCGCCAATTTGTAGAAGGAATTTGGAGGCCTTCCCGGTGTTAGAATGAGTTCTGCAATATATCGTTGGTAATATTTTTGAGTCTGTTTTCCAAAACTACTTTTTTTTTCCATTTGGTTTCCATTTACCTGTCCAAAAACTTACTGTCCCAACACTGGTCAAAAAGTGTTGAATGATGGTGCAGAAATGCAAAGTGCTGGTGCAAACAACTTGTGGAGGCCTTCCTTAACTCCAAATTAAGCTCAGGATAGCTCATTGGAAATATATTCAAGTCTAGTTGTCTTTTGACTTATCAATCAAGTCATTTTGACACTCCAGCTATGAGAAAACCCCATTTTCCCAAGGTCACTCTAGCAGTGCAAAAATTCTCCTGGGACACCTGTGTTTTTTATATTTCTTCCAAACCATGATACTTGTGTAAAAACTAAAGGAGGTTTTTCTTCTTGGCCCTATGATGGACAAAAAACTCTCTCATTTTTTCCAAATTCATCTCTTTTTGGTCAAAAACATATTTTTAAGAAAAATTTGCCCTAGGTGTGGCAAATGACTTGGCCCTTGGATTGAATTCTTGGAAAATGACAAAGGCATGATGTTTATGCGTTGGTATGGCTTCATGATTGCTAATATTACCTAACATATGTATCTTCTACTCTGATGCCTCTTTTCCATAGCAAACCCTAGCTTAGTTGGAAGAGGAAATTAGGGTTTGGTGTAGGGAAATTAGGACTGCCTTGTAGAGGGAGGGGAATGAAGGGGTTAAGGGTTGTCTAAATTCTTGGGGAAATTTTGGAGAATATGGATGGATGCTAGGGAGTAGGGGAAAGTGTAATTTCAAGGATTTAGTGAGGGGAAAGGGTCCAAGAGGGAAAAATATAGGCCTAGTCTCGAAAAGTGTCAATTTGTAGCAATAGGCTAGGTTTTGTAGAGAAATGATGATTTTGAGGGATAGGAGTGATGGGAAGTGTTTATGAAGGTATATTAAGGATAGGAGGAGGTGTAAGAGCATCAAGATACAAGCCTTGTCAATTTTGTAACCATGGAGGTCATGAAACCAAAAAAAATTTCCCTCAAAAACCCTAGATGTTCAATGGAGGAGTTAGGCAAAACAAAATAGAGGGGTTGAGGCCAAAGGTGACACAAAAAAGACACACTGAGTGACATGAGCCCATGATGGGTATTCTGGGATGGGTGAGATGAGCATTAACATGATGGGATGATGAAATAGTGAAAAAATTATCTTAAGGATAATGGAGGTAGTGAGATTTCTAAAACTCACAATGTTCATGAACTTTGTTTCTAGAAATCTAGAACTGATACTTAGTCATCTTTAGATAGTGAAAATTATGGATGACTAATAGTGAGAGAAACATCACCCTCATTGTTAGAGTCTAACAGATTGATTTGATTTTATTCCAACCCCTTAGTCTCTCTTTCCTCCTCATCTACATAATTGTCCTGGAAAGGGGGCATGATTTGTTGGTCATTGTCTCTCTGTCTGATTTGGGGAGGGTCCCTTTTGAAGTTTTGATTCCTATTTCTGTTTTGGGGATTGACTTGGTTTTCCCTATGAGGTGCTCTTTCATTTAAGTTTATCCTTTCCATCATTCTCTCCATGGTCCTAACCAGGATTTCTATTTTGGCCTCAGATGAGGAGGTTGAGGCTATGGTTTCATCTTTGTAAGTGACTCTTTTTTCTGTTGCCACCTAATCCTATGGGTTGGATGTGGATATGTAATATTGTATAATAAATAATATTAGGAAATAAGGAAGGCCAAGAGTCATTGGGAGATGAATCCCAATAGCCTCACCTCCATGTATAAATGCATGTACATTCTTCAGCTAATACACATTCTGATTTGAGGAGTTACCTCCTGGTTTGACATGGTATCAGAGCCAGTCCCACTATTGGAATTTTTTCCTGTGGTGTAACTCCCTCATTCCTTTGCTTAGTCATTTTTTCTGTATAGTTTTGTTTCTCGATTAAATTGATGCTATATACTGTTATTCTGTATTTTTTTTTATCTCTGCATAGCTCTGACATTTGCAGCTCCTGCAGCTCCTGAAGATTCTGTAATTCTGCAGTTCCTGAAATACTGCAAATTGTAGCCCCTGCACACACCTGCAAATTCGGTTATTAAATTCCTACAATTTCAAAATCTCACCTACCCAACCCAGTGCGTTCGCCCTCACTTCTCCCTCACCTACCCAACACACCTCACATTTCCCTCACCCACCATTCATACAACGCTCCACTATAATCCATCCATATATACAGTCGTTTCTTCTGTCATACCAATACCAATATAGTCGTTTCAACTCCGTACAAGTAAATCCAATACATATCACTCCATTTACATATCCAATACAGTCCATCGACCTGCTCCATACATAATACCGCCCGTCCGCCCTCCTCCAGTGCTGTCACTCGACTGTTCTCCCCTTTCCGTTCTTCTTTGTCATACGATTAAATACTGTTGTCACTCGACTGTTATAGCACATCACCATACACCGCCCTTCACTTATAATACAACGCTGTTTATTTCACTGTTATAATACCCCTCCACGCTGCATACACCACCCTTTCCATTTTTACCACCGACCCCATCACTTATAATACAACGCTGTCCATATAACATTCACGCCCCCTTGTCATATATAACACTCCTCATATAACCATCTTACCTCCCTCATATAATACCACTACTCATATTACTACCCTCTCCCACCATATACCGCCCTTTGATTATTCATCCAATACTGCTCATCCAATACATTCAATTTTAATACGCTGTCCATTTTTTAATACGGATTCCACACCTTATACAACGCTCTGTCCTCTATTTCCACCCCCCCAACCATTTCATAATACCACCTCCCATACAATTTTTTTCTCTCCAAACAAAAAAAATAAAAATAAATAAATAAATAAATAAAATATATATATATTTGGTGCAGAATTCAGTATTTTTAGCAAGACTTTTTGTCCTTTTAAATTTAGTATATTTTCTAGCAAAGAGCTTTTGTCCCCTTTAATTGAGCAAATCTCCAGAATTGAAAGTTTTCTAGCAGAATTTTTTCCTCTTCAAAAGAATTTTTTTCCAGCAAACTAATGCATTCTCTCATCTCTATTGTTGGGGTGGTTCTCTCCGGCAAAGAGAAATATCTTGAATGGTCTCGGAAGATTAAACACACACTCATTTTTAATGAGTTGTGGAAAGGAATCTGTAAAGGACAAGAAGGAAATCCCCCATCAAAGCCCACTTCAGACAAAGAGCTTGCCATTTGGGAAAACAAGAAATGCAAGGCCTATGCCTTGATTGCAGCTTCTGTAAATGAAGAGTTGAGTCGCCACATTTCATCATTCTCAAATGCCTATGATGCCTTGAGCAAGCTAAAAGAACTCTATGACTCACATTCAAAATTAGAAAATGTTCAATTGATGATTAAGTTGTTCAGTCTTGAAATGAAGAATGATGATCCCCTTGCCTTAGCTTCATAAGTTAGATCGATCATGCATGATATTGATAGCACTGGTGTAAAAATGGACATACCTCTCATAGCATATTTTAAGGCATTATATCCGACTTACTCACATTATCTTGAGTCTTTGCAAGCAAGTGGGAACCTTGAGCATATCACCTTCGATACACTTGAGAAAAAGTTTGCAGAAAGAGAGAAAGCTTTTGGGAAGATGAAAATCCCTTCGTCTTCCAAAGAGGCTACATACTTGGCACATAGAGAAAAGAGTCATGCTCCAGATTCATCCAGAGGAAGAGGTGGTAGAAGAGGAAGAGGAAGAAGAAACTTCACAGAAAGGGGGGGCAGACAATCTAACAAATCCAATCTTCATTGCACACGTTGCAATAAAGATGGACATGATGCATCCAAATGCAGAACACCTTGGGATAAAATTGAGCAGCAAAGAAATCAAGACAAAGGTAAAACTAATGACAAAGACAAAGGTAAAGCACCTGAATCCGCTCACTATGTTCTAGCACATTGTAACAATGGAGTAACTGAAGACTTATTTGATGTTTCATTTACTTCATGGAGAGATGATTGGTTGCTAGATTCAGGAGAAACATGTCACATGACATTTAGAAAAGATTTTTTTGAAGAATTCACTGACAAAGTTGATGGAGTAGCATATTTCGCAGATAAATCCAAACTCAAGCCATCAGGGCTTGGCACAGTCAGGCTTAAAATGCCTGGTCTTCCAGATCATATCCTACATGAGGTTCTATACCTCCCTGAGTTGAAGAGAAACTTGCTGTCCCTGGTCGAAATCCGGCAGCAAGGACACTCAATTCACTTGTTTGATGGCAAGGCAGAGGTCAGAAAAGGATCAGATCACTCACTTGTCATGGAGGGAATAGAAGAAGGGAGACTCTTGAAGCCGAAAGGTTCATCTGCTCATGCTCAAAACTTTGCATTCAGTTCACATCATGATGAAGGTACATTCCCATCAATTCTTTTATGGCATGCTAGATTTGGACACTTAAACTATGAAAGCCTTCATTTGTTGAAGAAAAATGGTGTTAATGGACTGCCTACAATTCCTAGAAAACCTAAGGAATGTGATGCTTGTATTCTAGGAAAGCATAGCAAACAACCATTTCATGATTCACACTCCAAAGCACATAGAAAACTTGAGCTTGTTCATTCAGATTTATGTGGCCCTATGCCTGTTGCTTCTGCAAATGGAAACAAATACATGATGAAATTTATTGATGACTACACCAGAATGTGTTGGATTTACTTATTGAAGAACAAGTCTGATGCTTTTCAAACATTCAAGAATTTTCATGCATGGATTGAAAATGATGCACAAACTAATATTGGCTCTCTACGTACTGATAATGGAAAATAATACACTTCAAACAAATTTGAAAATTATCTTCGTCAACATGGAATCAAACATCAAAAAACTGTGCCATATAATCCCCAACAGAACGGTGTAGCTGAAAGAATGAACAGAACTATTTTAAATATGGTCCGCTCCATGTTATTTTTCAAGAATGTAAAATTGATGTTTTGGGCTGATGCAGTTCTATGTGATGTTTACATAAAGAATATGTGTCCTTCAAGTTCAATTAGAAACAAAACTCCTTTTGAAATGTGGCATGGCCACATTCCTTCGGTAAAGCATTTCAGAGTCTTTAGGTCCACCTGTTATGCCTTGATACCCAAGGGTCAAAGGAACAAACTTGGTACTAGAAGTCGAAAATGTATCTTCTTGGGGTACTCCAAAGGATATCGTTTCTATGATGAAGCAAATAAGAATTTTGTAATATCTAGAGATGTCATATTCCTTGAATCTTCCAAGAGTGACAAGGTTGTTGAGCGGCAACTTGATCGCCTGGATAGATTCACACATGCAAAGTCTTTCCAAGAATTTGATAATGAGATTCCACATCTTGAAGGGGGGTTTCCGATATTGAATCAAACTGTGGAATCATGTCCTGAAGCACTCTCTCCCCCACATGAAGAAACAACCACGGATGACACATTAGATGATGTGATTGACAGAATTGGGAGATTGAATCTTGAATCAATCCCAACTCAGTCAAATGAACAGCCTGGGCCATCTCAGAAAGGTCCTCCCAAATGGCTGACAAAGACACTGGAGAATGTTCATCTTGATGAGGTTGGAAAAACAGGAACAAGAAGTTCCACTCAACAAATCGAAGGTGATGTAGATAATTATGATTCTCCTATTGATATGGATATTGCTTATAACTATGAATTGAGTTTGTCTACAGATCATGAACCAACTTCCTTCAAAGAAGCTGCTTCTCATGATGAATGGAAAGAAGCGATGCAGAATGAGTATGATGCCTTGATAAAGAATGGCACTTGGAAGCTGGTTGATCCGCCTTTGGGAACAAAACCAATTGGCTGTAAGTGGGTCTACAAGAACAAGTATAACGCAGATGGCTCACTTGATAAGCACAAGGCCAGGCTTGTGGAAAAAGGTTTCGCACAAAAAGAAGGAGTCGATTATGAAGAAAATTTTGCTCCCACAACAAAATGGACCACCATCCAGACTCTCTTTTCCTTAGCAGCTCAAAATGGATGGAAAGTCCATCAGATGGATGTAAAAACAACCTTCTTGAATGGAGATCTAAAGGAGAAATTTTATATGTCCCAGCCAGAAGGATTTGTAGTAAAGGGTCAAGAACACAAAGTTTGCAAGCTTATAAAATCCTTGTATGGCCTCAAGCAAGCACCACGAGCCTGGTATGAGAAATTAGCCAAGCATCTTCTGAAACTTGACTTCAAACATTTTGATCTTGATGATGCAACTTTGTTTGTTAAGAAAGTTGGAAAAACAGTTGTATATCTTATGGTATATGTAGATGATATTTTGATAACAGGGAACAATGAGAGCTATATTGCATCCATGAAGAAAGAATTGAAGAAAGGTTTTGAAATGACTGATTTGGGTCATGTTCATTACTATCTGCGTATTGAAGTAATTCAACATCCTAAATTTATATTTCTTTCTCAAAAGAAGTACATTGGAGATCTCTTGACATTAGGGGAATTTTGAGGTCTAAAATGGGCCTCATAGAAAAATGTACAACAAAAATAAACTTTATAACAACCAATGGGATTCAAGATGATGATGTCATCCATAATGGATGATTCACCATTTTTGGAGTAAAAAAGTAAAAATATTAACAAATAATAAAAAATAAAAAAAACTTTTTCAACTCGTATTTTAAACTTATCTCCCAAAATTTTTACTCAAATTTCGAGCGGGAGTACTCGTTGGATGAGGAATTTAATTCCTCATCCAAGGAGTATCCATGTTGCATACTTTCGATGAACTCTTCTACACGAAAAATGAGAAATACATAAAAAACGTGATTGTAATCACATTTTTTTTATGTATTTCTCATTTTTCATGTAGTAGGACCCATCGAAAGTATGCAACATGGGTACTCCTTGGATGGGGAATTAAATTCTGCATCCAACAAGTACTCCTGATCGAAATTTGAGTAAAAAATTTGGGAGATAAGTTGAAAATATGAATTGAAAAAGTAGTTTTTTCATTTTTCCCTCTAAAATTTGATGATGTCATCAAATCTTATTAGATTTTTTCCACTATTATTTTATAATTTCCTTAGGAGGCCCATTTTAGACCTCAAAATTCCCCTAATGACAAGTTTGGCATGGATGAATGTAATCCCTTAACCACTCCAATGGAACAAAACTTGAAGCTCACATCTATTGAAGGGAAGGAATTTGAGGATGCAACTAAGTATAGACAACTTATAGGAAGTCTTATCTACCTGACCACCACCAGACCTAACATTTCATTTTTTGTTGGAATCCTCTCAAGGTTCATGCAAAAACCTTGTGAAGGACATTGGTCTGCTGCAAAAAGAGAGTTAAGGTACTTGAAGGGGACTCAAGACTTTGGACTCAAATATACACAGGTAGGCAACTTCAGCTTGATCGGATACTTTGCTTCAGACTTTGATGGTGACAAAGAAACAGGGGTGTCTACTACAGGTTACACCATGAGTCTTGGATCAAGAGCTCTCTCATGGAGATCACGCAAATAATCAGTTCCAGCAAAATCCACGACCGAGGCAGAATATGTGGCAGCAGCTGAAGAAACAAAGGAAATTGTGTGGCTCCGGAAAATCCTGGAAGATTTGCAGATGAAACAAATGTACTCCACACCACTCATGATCGACAACACTTCTGCAATAAAGTTGGCCAAGAACCCAAAGTTCCATGATCGAACAAAGCACATCAATACAAAATACCATCTAATTCGACATCATGTTCAAGCCAAAACCATCCATCTACATCATTGTTCCACAAATGAGCAAGCTGCTGATATATTCACCAAAGCACTTGGCAGAGAAAAGTTTGAAAAGTTCAGATCCATGCTTGGACTCACCAACATCCCTTCGGATTAAAGGGGGGAATGTTGACACCTAATCCTATGGGTTGGGCGTGGATATGTAATATTGTATAATAAATAATATTAGGAAATAAGGAAGGCCAAGAGTCATTGGGAGATGAATCCCAATGGCCTCACCTCCATGTATAAATGCATGTACATTCTTCAGCTAATACACATTCTGATTTGAGGAGTTACCTCCTAGTTTTGACATTTTCCAACCTCATCCTAGCTCTCTTTTCAATCAAGTTGGCCTCTACAGTCACAACCCCTCTTTGCATTTCTTCTAAAGTTATGGGGTCTCTCTCCCTCAATTGGTAGGTCATGTTTAGATGAAAGCCTTCTGGAAAATTTACTAGTGCTAGTCCTTGTGGGGGTTTCATGTGAGGTGGGAGGGTATTGTAGACACTGTTAAACCTGGTGCAATAATCTTTACGCTTTCCCCCGCATTCCTCTTAATATTTTTATATTATGAAAGGATTTGGAAGGGTTTTTTCTCAATTTCCCACTTGTTTATAAAATTTTACTAGAGGAAAGGGAGATCATGGATGTTGTTGGGAGTTAAGTTTTTAAACCATTTTTTAACTTCCCCTCCTAGAATTTGGGCAAACATCCTCATTTGCATGGTTTTCTCTTCTATTTCCATCTAGTCAAAAAAATCATTCATTCTATCTACATGTTGTTGGGCAGTGGTAGTGTCATCTCCTATGAAATGAGGGATCTTGGATTGGTAGTCATTTGGAAAAGGTACTAGATTTTGTGGTAAAACCAGGGGGCATACCAGGCTACCATGATGGGGGCTAGTCGAATCCAAGGACGATTTACAAGGGGAGGATTTATGAGGGGTGGTGGGGGATGAATTGAAGTGGTTTGAACAGTGGAATTATGGATGGGTGTGGTGGAAGTACTTGGACCAACAAACTGATTCTGAGCAGACTTGGGATGAAAAGAGATAAAGTGATGGAGAAGCTGAAAGTCAGGAGGAGTGGAAGGAGAGTCTTCTCTATTGGAAATTCGCTGCAAATATATGGGCTCAAAGTCAGTCTATTCAATCCCACTTTGTGACTTGATTCTGAAAAGGTTCTTTGTATGGTGTAAGTCAAATTGGGGGTCTTGCAAAGCTGTAAGGTTTTCAAGGGAAGAAATTTCTCTATGAATGGTCCCGACAGTAGTTGAATCTTCAGTTTTGGAATTTCGCCACAAAATATTTTCTGGGTCAACAACTATAGTAGGAGGATTTGGGTCCGGATGAGATCTAGTATGGATCCTTTGTGAAGCTAGATTTCAAATTCAAAATGTAGAGAGGCTGAAAGTTTATAACTATTTTTCGGAAAGCTGACCTCTCTTAGTGTTTACTAAACTGACATAGTGTATAACTAGGCTTCTAGACTTCTCAGGGATGATTTGACACAATCCCAGGGAGTCTAATGATAACTAGTAGAGTTAATAGGCCTACTGGGGCTAGTGGAGCCCCCAGGTGGATATTTTTCACTGTTTTCAAGAGATGTGTTTGTGGTCCACCACCAACAATTTACAAAACACCAATCTAAGATATTTTTTTTGGGTTTTTTGAGTTTCTTTATAAAACAGTAAGGTTTCTAATGAGTGTGGTCTAGTTGATTCATCATTTTTCTAGGATGGTGAAACAATTAGATTCTACTCTTGGCTATCAGTTTATTTTCTAAACTTAACTGAGGATCATATGAGTCCTACGAGGTATTCAAGCAACTATGTACTCAGAAGTTCCCACCATTATTTCCATTACGTTAAGGTCCCATGATTTAGTATATTGGCAGACCAAATGCATATGATAACATCCGAATAGTCTTTGGAGTCCTATGACCTAGCCTTCCTAGACTCAGAGAGGGCTCTCTCTATTGTATGCAAAGGATATGAACTTTTTTGCTTCTAGGGTTTTGATTTTAGGCTAGTTGTTAAGTGTAGGGTTTGTTATTTGTTTTGGTTGGGTAAGATGATCAAGTAGAATAGGTGGAGTGAGAGGTCTTCAAATCATTGGGCTATGGATTCTATGAAAGTCATGGATATCTCAACAATGAAACAAGATGCATAACAGGGCAAATCTAGCATGGTCAAATGGATATTTTAGGCATGTGTGAAATGACATGAACATAAAGTTTATGAGCATAGTAGGTGTGTAAGGGCAGTGAAGAATCCTTAAACAAGTAATTTTTAAACAATATGGTCTCAAATACTGATCAAGATAAGGACATAATCATAATACAGGGCAAAACAATAGCATTTTTATTATAATTAAGCAAACAAGCATTCAAGATGAACAATTCAGTGAACCATAGAAAGCAAGAAAATTATCTAACTTCTAGTGGTTTCACCTTCAAGATTATAAAACATACAAGATAACATATGAATTTAATCAAAGAAGAGGGAACTCCTAAGCATCTATGATCAATCTACAAAGAAATTTAAGGCAACTTATCCAACATGTACAAAGGGCATGATCAGAGCATGGCCTTTTTTAGTGTTAGTTTAGTCATACTGCCATCAGTGATCAAAATTTCTCTTTTTCATTTTTATATTAGGAGTCCCATACCATAAATTTTCACCATTCCGCTAGGTCATGGATTCATTGATGGAAGTGATTTTTCCATCAGTTTTCCCTCATGTGAAAATTGTTGATTCTCCTCTCTATGGTCTTTAGTCATGAGCTACTTTCACTTTGTGAGTCATGTCAGTAGGTCATAGGATGTGTCTCATTAGGTTTTAGGGTCTCACCATGGTCAAATTAATGAGTCAAGCATTAATAAATATCAGCAAGGTCATGAGGAAGTCAATAAACTCAAAGTCATAGCACCTGAGAAGATCAAAGAAATGTTTTATTCAGATTGATGTAATTTTCACCTCAAAACGATGTTTTGAGGTGAAAACATGATACTTTACCTTTAATTATCATCTTTATGTAATTTTATGTCATCATATGTAATAATTCACACTTCAGAAGCTACGTCACCACCCTGCCTTTCAGAGGAATTTTCCACAGCATTTTCAGTTCAGAATCATGTTCTAAGTATGTTCAGTAGAAAGAGCCCAGAAAGAGCTTTCCAACAGTATATTACACTCTCAAAACTGACTTCTGGATTGAAATTTATGCCTAAGTGAATAAAGTCCTCTATACCCTAATCCTTCCCCTTTTTCCCACCTTTCCCTTAAACTTTATGTTATTAAAGTTTAATATTTTATTTTATAAAATCCCTTTTTCCCCATTAGATGGAAAAATCGCATTATTAAAATCTTTTAAACATATATGAAATTTAATAACCACTTCCCCTCCATACTCATTTACACTTTATAATAACGTTTCACAAGTTTGCTATTATAAAGTCCCATTTCCTTAAATTCCAATAAAACATAACCACTTCCCCTCCATACCTTTTAACTTTATAATAAAGTTAAATTTTTATTATAAATCCTCCCCGCCGTTCCAAACCCTTCCCTTTCCCACCACAATTGCAACATTTAGAATGTGTGTTCCAATCGGCCCTTGTAAAACTCCGATGTGATTAAACCACTTCCCCTCGTGCCTTTTTACTTTATAATAAAACTTCAAGTTTTGCATTGAAATCCCTTAAATTCTCCTTTCTCGATTGCCATGCCCCTGATTGATCCCGCCCGATGTTATATTGACCGTTGATCTGATCAACGATCCAACGACTTGTATGCAATCGGCGCTTTCAAAATAATCCCCTCCGATTGACTCCTCCCGATTGACACCCTCCGATTACACCTCCACCGTCGATCTATCATCCAATTGGACGGCCCATACACCGTCGCTCCATTGCAATCAGTAATTTCATTAATACTTTGCCTCTACCCTCCTTCAATATCCTGATGCCGATGGACCTTCGGGCCCACCACATAAACCTCTGCCCATTCATAATAAAAGGGCCTTTCCCTTTGTTAAAATCGAATTTTGTTTTATTTCGTTTATACAAAGGATTCCCCATCGCCTCACCCCAATTGCATCAGCAAAGTTTTGTTGTGTAATACGCCCACCCTAATCCCCCGATTCTAATTGTGATTGCACTATAACCTGGGTCCCACCTTAAAGGCCTTTCAACACAAAAATTGTTTTCCTCTTTGTAAAAGAACCAAACTATTTTTTATGTGGAAATATCCCTTTGGCTTATCTTTTATCCCTATTTCCATTTTTCCAATCGCATCGGAGCTTTTGGGATTTGTTTCACATATATCTAACCCCCTATCCCCGATTGTGATTACACGATCGCAATGTATTGTTCCATTATATTTTGTATTTCCTCTCCCCTGTCGATTCCGATTGTGATTGTGGTTTGAAACCCCACCTCCTTTCCTTTTGCTCAAAATGAGTCTTTCCTTCACTAAAGGCATAATTTCATTTTTAATAACTTCAAAGGCATTTTCTTCAAAGACGGTTTTCTTCAAAGGATAAAAACAGTGAGAAACAGTCAAAGGACCGAAAGCTAAAATGAGACAGAGATTGCTACAACAGCAGAAAAGTAGGAATCTGTTTTCGGATTGCCTATTTTTCTTTCATCCAGTGTAACAACGAAATCTTCAGATGGCTCAAAATGTATTGCTATTCCTTATTTTTAGAGGCAGATTGTTGGTTCTCTTTTCTATCTTCGGATTTCAGTTCTGAGTTGTTAAAACAACTCCCTTTTTCTGTGGATCTATTTTCCCACATTTCATTCTATTTAATGTAATTGTAAATCATTTTTAAACCAGTCTGTAACTCAGAAAGTAGGGGAATAGTGTGGAATCGAATAGAACGCTTTGTGCTCCATTGTAACAGTTTTAGACAGGGAATTAATAAAGAGATGTAGCTCTGATTTGTGGGATCCATGTGGTATGAAATTTAGCATTTGTTCTCTCCTTGTGTTCATATGTAAATTTTTATGTGTACCATTCATTCATAAATATCTTTGTTTGAATGCTTTCAAGATAGAAAGGTAGAATCCATTTTTATGCTCTGCCTTGGGAAATCATTCATACTCTATGTTTTTCTTCTGTTTGAAAAGGATCCATCTCCCATGCCCTTTTCAGATCCTCACCAGCCTTACCATCTCATCATTATTTAAAACTTAATTGCTAAAATTTCCTTCCTACCTTGCCCCATGAAATAACCTGTATCCCTGATTTAACTCCCCGATTCAAACTATCCCATTTGTCCCACACATCCCTGAAAAATTCATTCATTTCATTTAAACATTTTCTCATTATTATACCTAGCCTAAAATCAATCCATTATTGTATTTTGCTGAATATCCTTTCACGGAGATAGCCCTTTCCTGACCTTGTAGGGATAGCTACAAGGCTGAGTGTGGTTTATATGTTACCCTAACTTACCTTTTCAGCCTTTCGAGGTCCAGATCAAAAAAAGAATGAAGAAAGGTGCAACCTCTTTTTAAGGTTAAAAACCTTGGTTATATAGAACACGACAATCCCTTGGAAATATCTATTGTTGAGGTAAAAAAGCTTTATTTTGTTTCCGACGAAGTAATATCAGTGGGACCCAACCGTTGAGTTGACGCGAGGAGTTAAAGTGCCAAACCACACTTAAAGCGCAGTTTATTTACCAAAAGCGGGTTTTGGGAAACCATACCACCTATATCACGCCACTTTTGGCTCGGAGCAAAACCACGCCAAAAAACACAATCCAGTAATATAAGGGCACGTCATATCCCAAATACCACCCATATCGTGCAACTTTTATGCATTAAACCTCGGCCTTTGAAAAAACATAAAATTGACGAGGATTTTCCTATCTGGAGAGCGTTAGATCCGACGACAATCGCGTAGTGAAGTGCGCAACCAATAATTCGAGGTATGATCTAGCGGTTTTACATTATTAAATGTTTATTTAATTTTTAAAAAGGGTGAATATGGATGCATGGGTCCTCGTTGAATGAAATGTATGTCGCGTCGGTAGAATAAATGGGTTTTATGATATATGTTTGAAGGTTGGTATTTTTTAAAAGAATTGGGTCATTGTTATAATATTTTGATATTATGACCGGAGTGATAAGGTTCGCTTAAGTGTTTTTTTTTTTTTTTAAAGGTGTTCCCCTATATCACATTAAACTTTAAAGTTTTGCTTGAGAGCTTTGAATATTATTACAAGGTGAACATTGTTAAAGCGTTTTTGAAGGGAATACAATTACAAGCACTTATTCCAAGAGAGCCACAGTCATAATATATTTTTGGTATCAGAGCATAAAGACAGATCACCCTAGTAAATGTTTTCTTGTAAATTCCTGGATTCTGGAAAATGATGTTCAGAGTCTGTTAGGCTGAAATAAAATTTTGTACAGTAGAAATTTAACCACATTGGCTTCAAGAAGATACACAAGGGCTAATCTAGATCCAAATCCTCCCCTTGTGTTTGAGAATCCTAATCTGATTTCAAGAATAGTCAGAAGACAAGAGGGATCACTAAGTCCTAGACCTATCTTCAGATCCCATACTTGGCCCAGTGAGTGGCTTTTTGTAGAAGATATTTCCTTTGATGAGAATTTTGAGCTTTCTTTGTTTAAAAGTAAGTCTGAAACTACACTTGATGACACAGTTTTAGATCTAGAATTCCTTGTAGATATTGAATTTCAAAGGGAAAATTCCTCAATTGATGACTACATTTTGAATTCCCCTTAGTCATATATCACTGTAACTAATATCCCCGAGCCTTCAGAGTCATCAGGAACAAAATTTCCTCCTCCTAATTCATCAGCATTCCCATCAGTAAATTCTCAGCTTTCATCTCCCCCATCAACACCTCCCTTGAATCCTTGTACTACAAACACTATTGTAAATCCACCTAGAGTCATGGCTACCCGGTATGCACCCTTGGTTTTACCTCAGCTTCTGAATGATATGCCTGTTGATTATCAAAGTAAAATTCATATCTTTGATGCCACTCAAAGCATCACAACCCAGTAGCATATTGATAAGATGAATGACCTTTTTGATCTACATGAGGTAGAGGCAGAGAATGTAACTACAAGGTTGTTTGTCCAAAGCTTTGGAGGTGAAGTTAGAAAGTGATTCAGAGCCTTACCAGCAGGCTCTATTCGCAGTTTGCAGGAGTTATACACACAGTTCTTAGACTGGTGGGAGGTAAAGAAAAACCCACTCCAAATTTTGTCTGAGTATGAAAATATTAAAAGAAATGTGGGTGAAACTGTACAGGATTATTGTTTAATATTCAATGTTGTATATAATGTTATTCTGGCTAACCTTAAACCTCTTGTGGGATTAGCCTTGCTTAAATTTCTAGATGGTTTCGATGCTAATATGGCATATCAGCTGCGAGAGAGAGATCCCACAACGATGGAAGACATGCAGAAGATAGATGTGAGCGTAGAAGCTAATCTGCTAGCTAAAAGAGCACGAACCAGAGCTGAAAAGAGAGTCACGGTGAAAGAAGAAGCCTCTCCTTTAGACAGTAATATGGACACTTTGATCCAAACAGTCAAAAATATGGTTGATCGATTAACCATTTCAGATAGGCCTGAACCACAAATCAGGAATCCAAATTTCAGAGGACAGCAGCCGCAATTCAGAATTAAGCAGAGAGAACAGAGAGTGCAGGACCAAGCGCCACCATAGCAACAAATCAGAACTCCATTACAACATAATTATGTTCATGGAATAGAGACAGATGATGATGATGATCCTATGATTGAAGGCAATCATTTCTTCACCGCCGATGGTGCACCAATTTTTCTCATTGAAGACGAAGAATACACAGCAACTGCAGACATTCAAAAGGACGGAGATTTTATTTTGGCCAACGATGCAGTGTTAGAAGATGAGTCTGATGACTACCAAAGAGGGTACATGAACACTTTATTAGCTCAACAAAAGCAGTATTCTTTGAGGAACAGAGATGTTTCGATCAGTCCCATTCAAAAGAGAAAAGAGCTCCAAATGAAGAATGATTCTCAGAAGAAAGGGAAAGAGTCGGCCGAATCTTCCTCCAGCAAAACACCTTCAGCGATTAACAACCCAAATGAGAAGAACCAACAGAGCACAGCAAAGGAGCAAATAGAGAAGAAAGACCCTCCCATCAAAGAGGTAGAAAAATATCCTTCTTTTAATTTAGAAAATGAAATTTCTAAGATGAAAGTGTCTATGCCTTTGACTGAGTTGATGAAAAATAGCACTTATAAAATTCAAGTGTCTATAATTTTGCAAATAGACTCTATTTCAAATATGGTAAATGTTGAAGATGATTACCCTAAACTCATCTTTGGTCCAGCCACAGAAGATCAATCTGAAGAAAGTGAAGTCCCTTCCTTTTGACCTGAGTCTTAGATTACATGAGTTCATCTTGCATAATGCTATGTTGGACCACGGAGCCTCACATAATTTGATGCCCAAAGCCATCATGGAGAAGCTAGGACTTGATATTACCTATAAATATCATGATTTGTATTATTTTGACTCAGGTAGGGTCTATTGCATTGGTCTTATCAAAGACTTGGTAGTATCCTTAGATCAAATCCCAGCCAAGAATGTTTTGATGGATGTTGTTGTTGCCGATGTTCCACCATGGTTTGGAATGCTTCTATCTAGGTCTTGGGGTGCAAAACTTAAAGGAACCATGCAATTTGACTTCTCTTATGCCACCATTCCTGTGTTTGGCTAGTTTAGAAAGCTATATAGGGAGAAGAAAATGAAATATATGATCACTAGCAAAGAGAAGCCAGTAAATCATCCCATTAATGCAGTCCACACAGATTTAGAGTCCTTTTTCTTATATTCAGATGGTGGTTTGAATGATGAAAATGTTCAGTTGGTACAAGTAGATGAGATACCTAAAATTTCAGATAATTTTAGAGAAGTCCTCAAATAGGAAAAAGATAAAGCAGCAAGTACTTCTGAGCCTCCTGCCTACCAGCAGCAAAAGGACAGTGAACAACAGAAAGATGCAGAAATCAGTTAGGATACAGTAGAAAAAGGAGCAAAATTTCAGCATCTACAAGAAGAAGAAGAAGGCCTATGGAGCATCGATTTTGATAGACTGTTGGTAAGGAAGGAGCTGGTATAGGAATATGGATTTAGAGCCCTGTTTTCCAGCCCAAAAAGGTTCCTAGTAATGTTAGAGTATGTTCTTATAAGTTGGCTTTTGACTACTCTAACAATGAAGCAAAGTATGAAGCTTTGATTGCAGATCTGAAAATTTTGAAGTTAAATGCAAAGAGGATTTCCATATATGGATATTCAGAGTTGATAATCAAACAGATAAAAAGAGAGTACCAAGAAAAACATCCACGGTTGAGGGCCTATCGAAATGTAGTCCTGGACATCTTGAAGACATTCCCAGAGTACACTTTGACAATAGTACCCAGGATGCAAAACATTATTGCTGATTCTCTTGCCACTACTGCAAGCAATTTGAAGATTCTGATGAACTCCAGCAACAAGTTTGATATTTATGTCAAACATAGGCCTGCTTTTCCGAACAATTTAAGGTATTGGCAAGTTTTTTGGGATGAAAATGAGATCAATGCTTTTTTGCAGAGTGATGGAAAATTCAAAGATACTCCAATAGAAGGCGATTATGAGGTTGATGATCAAGAAATTGAAGCAAATTAGATGGACATCTTGCAGCTCAACGAAAATTTAATTCCTAGAGGTCTCATACCTTGAGAGGAGCTTTCTGATCAGGATGATGTTGCTAAGAAACCAAGCTTGGCGCCTACTGAGAAAGGAGTTGAAGATGTGAATCTTGGAACAGCTAACAAGCCCAATTTTGTCAATTTGTCAAAGGCATTGTCCCCTGAGGTAAAGGAAAAGTATGTTAAATTGCTTTCTGAATTTTCTGATGTGTTTGCATGGGATTATTCATATTTGAATGTTAATGATAAGAACATAATCCAGCATACTATTCCCATCAAGCAGGATCAGAAACCATTTAGACAGAAGCTGAGAAGAATCAATCCGAAGCTGCTGCCATCCATCGAAAAAGAGGTAAACAAATTGTATAAATCTGATATCATTGTTCCTAATAGATTTTCTGACTGGATTTCAAATTTGATCCTGGTACGTAAAAAGACAGGAGAAATAAGGTTGTGCATAGATTTTTAGAATATTAATAAAGCATCCTTAAAGGATAATTATCCACTTTCGAAGATGGACCATATTCTGCAGAGAGTAGTTGGAGCATCTAGGATGTCACTACTTAATGGCTACTCAGGCTATAATCAGATCTTGGTGCATGAGAAAGACCAAGACAAAACTGCTTTCACAACACCCTGGGGAACCTTCCAGTATGCCAAAATTCCATTTGGACTGAAGAACGTTGGAGCTACTTTCTAGTGAGAAATGGACTTTGATTTTTCCAATGAAAAATATGTTTTTATTTTTGTTTATTTGGATGATATGACAGTGTTTTCTGGTTCTGATGATGATCATTTGCACCATTTGAGAGTTGTTTTTCAGCAATGCAGAAATTTTGGGATTTCTCTCAATCCAAAGAAGAGTCTTTTTGCCATGGATGAAGGCAAGCTGTTGTGGCATATCATCTCTAAGGATGGTATCCGCATTGATCCATCTAGAGTGGGGGAAATTGAGCACATAGACCTTCCACAGAAAAAAAAAAGAGATTCAAGCATTCAATGGTAAGATGAATTTCTTGTGCAGATTTATACCCAATTTGGCTGAACATCTACGGGAAATGACTAACATGTTGAATAAATATAGCATTGTCAAATAGAGTGAGGAAGCTATCAAATCATTTAATCTGGTAAAGTTTGCTTTTGTCCAATGCCCCAGTCTTGATTAGTCCCGACTATACTCAAGATTTTATTATTTTTTAATTCACTTCGGAGCATACTATGGCTGTTTTTTTGATGCAAAAGAGAGATCTGGTCGAAAATCCAATTTCCTTTTTTAGTAGGACTATTAGAGATGCTACCTTGAGGTATAATATTATTAAGAAACAAGCATTGGCTCTTATAAAGGCACTGAAGGATTTTAGGGTCTATATTATGCATTCACATACTATTGCATATGTTCCTAATGCCACAGTAAAGGATGTGTTGATGCAAACTAATCCCGAAGGTTGAAGAGGTAAATGGATAGCAGCAATGTTGGAGTACGATTTGGAGAACAAACCCACGAAGTTGATCAAAGGACAAGGCTTGGCAAAGCTAATGGCCCAATCAAATCTGCGTGCCCTGGACATAAACCTCATAACAACAATGTCATAGGATGAAGATGAAGGCTTGCTTGTTCCAATTTTAGACATTTTTCTACAATCTCCATGGTATTAATATATTTTTTATGTTCTTCAGCATCTTTCACCTCCTCTAGGGATGTCTAAAAGCAAAGGTAGATTACTGAAACTTAAGTCTGCTAAATACTGTATTTTAAACACTGCTCTATATTGGAAAGATCTAGGAGGAATTCTGCTTAATTGTTTGGTTGCAGAAGAGGCTTAGAAGGTAATGCATGACTTTCATAAAGGTGATTGTGGTGGTCATTTGTTTTGGAAAACTACAGCTAACAAAGTGCTGAGAGCAGGATATTTTTGGCCCACGTTATTCTCAGATTTGTATAAAACAGTGATGAGTTGTCATGAATGTCAAATTTTCCAAGGGAAGAAGAAACTTCTTCCTCTTCCTTTGAAACCAGTTGCAGTAAACGCTCCTTTTCAGTAGTGGGGACTCGATTTCATAGGAGAAATCCATCCTGCTTCATCAGCACAGCATCGATGGATCTCGACAGGTACAAATTACTTTAATAAATGGATCAAGGTCGTCCTAGCAAGGAAAGCTACAGATACAGTAATTATTCAATTCCTAGAATCGAATATTTTATCTCATTTGGTTTCCCCCACAAAATTATAACAGATAACGCAGCAGCGTTCAAGTCTAAGAATATCGTGGATTTCTGCGACAAATATAACATTGTGTTGGGCCATTCAACAACGTGCTATCCACAAGGAAACGACCTGGAGGAATCATCGAACAAATCGCTGATAAATATAATCAAGAAAATGATGGAGGCAAACAAAAGAAACTGGCATCGAAAGCTCATCAATGCATTGTGGGCAGACAGAGTTAGCAGTAAGAAATCCATAGGTATGTCACCTTTTGAATTTGTTTATGGCACTAATGTTGTCTTTCCTACATCTCTTACAGTTCCAGTTATGAGATTGTTACGAGAAGTTGGTAGTGAAGATGATGACAATCAGCGAAGGATCAATCAGATGATCCACCTTCATCAAACAAGAGAGGAAGTGTCACAGAATGCTATTCAGTTGCAGAAGAAGATAAAGAAGATTTATGACCATAAGACCAAAGCAGAAAAGTTTCAGTTAGATGATGTGGTGTTGAGATGGGATGCAAGAAATGAGGACAAAGGGGAGCATGGTAAGTTTTACAACCTGTGGAAAGGACCATACAGGATTTCAGCATACAGGGGACAGAATGCTTCCTTGCTTTCAGAAATGGATGGCCAAGACTACCCTAGAGGAGCAGTGAATGGTAGGCTTTTGAAGTACTACCATTGTTGAAGATAATGGATCAGAAACTATGTCACCATCATTGTATATAACATGTTATTTTTTGTCAAAGTTCAAGTACATAGTCATTGAAGCTTGGGGCTCAAGGTGAAGGCTATAAAAATTAAATGATATGTGTATGGTTTGGTTTTATTTCTGTTTTTAGTCTTAGTCCTGATTCAGAGTCAGTCTGCATTATGTCAGTTTTCAATATTTTTGACTCCATACCCAATGGATAAGGCTACTTGGTCTACGGTGTTCTTGGCACCTCCAAGGAGATACCATCCCCATTGGAGCCAATGTTAGTGTTAGTTTAGTCATACTGCCATCAGTGATCAAAATTTCTCTTTTGCATTTGCATATTAGGAGTCCCATACCATAAATTTTCACGATTCCGCTAGGTCATGGATTCATTGATGGAAGTGATTTTTCCATCAGTTTTCCCTCGTGTGAAACTTACTGATTCTCCTCTCTATGGTCTTTAGTCAAGAGCTAATTTCACTTTGTGAGTCATGTAAGTAGGTCATAGGATGTGTCTCATTAGGTTCTAGGGTCTCACCATGGTCAAATTAATGAGTCAAGCATTAATAAATATCAGCAAGGTCATGAGGAAGTCAATAAACTCAAAGTCATAGCACCTGAGAAGATCAAAGAAATGTTTTATTCATCTTGATGTAATTTTCTCCTCAAAACCATGTTTTAAGGAGAAAACATGATACTTTACTTTTAATTATCATATTTATGTAATTTTATGTCATCATATGTAATAAGTCACACTTCAGAAGCTGCATCACCACCCTGCCATTCAGAGGAATTTTCCATATAATTTTTAGTTCAGAATCATGTTCTAAGTATGTTCAGTAGAAAGAGCCTGGAAAGATCTTTCCAACAGTATATTACACTCTCAAAACTGACTTCTGGATTGAAATTTATGCATAAGTGAATAAAGTCCTCTATACCCTAATCCTTCCCCTTTCCTTTCCCTTAAACTTTATGTTATTAAAGTTTAATATTTTCTTTTATAAAATCCCTTTTTCCCCATCCAATGGAAAAATCGCATTATTAAAATATTTTAAACATATATGCAATTTAATAACCACTTCCCCTCCATACTCCTTTAAACTTTATAATAACATTTCAAAAGTTTGTTATTATAAAGTCCCATTTCCTTAAATCCCGATAAAACATAACCACTTCCCCTCCATACCTTTTAACTTTATAATAAAGTTAAATTTTTATTATAAATCCTCCCCGCCGTTCCAAACCCTTCCCTTTCCCATCGCAATCGCAACATTTAGAATGTGCGTTCCGATTGGCCCTTGTAAAACTCTGATGCGATTAAACCACTTCCCCTCGTGCCTTTTTACTTTATAATAAAACTTCAAGTTTTGCATTGAAATCCCTTCCTTCGATTCTCCCTTCCTAATTGCCATGCCCCCGATTGAACTCGCCCGATGTTATCTTGACTGTTGATACTATCAACGATCCGATGGCCTGTATGCAATCGGCGCTTTCAAAATAATCCCCTCCTATTGACTACTCCCGATTGACACCCTCCAATTACACCTCTGTCGTCGATCTGTCATCCAATCGGACGGCCCATACATCGTCGCTCCATCGCAATCGGCGATTTCATTAAGACTTTGCCTCCACCCTCCTCCAATCTCTCGATGCCGATGGACCTTCGGGCCCACCACATAAGCCTCTGCCCATTCATAATAAAAGGGCCTTTCCCTTTGTTAAAATCAAATTTTGTTTTATTTCATTTATACAAAGGATTCCCCATCGCCTACCCCCAATCGCATTGGCGAAGTTTTGTTGTGTAATACGCCCGCCCCAATCCCCCAATTCCGATTGTGATTGCGCTATATCCCGGGTCCCACCTTAAAGGCCTTTCAACACAAAAATTGTTTTCTTCTTTGTAAAAGAGCCAAACTATTTTTTATGTGGAAATATCCCTTTGGCTTATCTTTTATCCCTATTTCCATTTTGCCAATCGCATCATAGATTTTGGGCTTTGTTTCACATATATCTAGCCCCCCGATCCCTGATTGCGATTATAGCATCACAACGTATTGTTCCATTATATTTTGTATTCCCTCTCCCCCGTCGATTCCAATTGCGATTGCGGTTTGAAACCCCACCTCCTTTCCTTTCACTCAAAATGAGTCTTTCCTTCACTAAAGGCATAATTTCATTTTTAATAAATTCAAAGGCATTTTCTTCAAAGACAGTTTTCTTCAAAGGATAAAAACAGTGAGAAACAGTCAAAGGGCCGAAAGCTAAAATGAGACAGAGATTGCTACAGCAGCAGCAAAGTAGGAATCCGTTTTCGGATTGCCTATTTTTATTTCGTCCAGTGTAACAACGAAATCTTCAGATGGCTGAAAATTTATTGCTATTCCTTATTTTCAGAGGCAAATTGTTGGTTCTCTTTTCTATCTTCGAATTCCAGTTCTGAGTTGTTAAAACAACTCCCTTTTTCTATGGATCTATTTTCCCACATTTCATTCTATTTGAATTTTAAATCATTTGTAAACCAGTCTGTAACTCAGAAAGTAGGGTAATAGTATGGAAATCGAGCAGAACACTCTGCGCTCCATTGTAACAGTTTTGGACGGGGAATTAATAAAGAGATGCAGCTCTAATTTGTGGGATCCATGTGGTATGAAATTTATCATTTGTTCTCTCCTTGTGTTCATATGTAAAGTTTTATGTGTACCATTCATTCATAAACATCTCTATTTGAATGCTTTCAAGATAGAAAGGTAGAATCCATTTTCATGCTCTGCCTTGGGAAATCATTCATACTCTATGTTTTTCTTCTGTTTGAAAAGGATCCATCTCCCATGCCCTTTTAAGCTCCTCACCAGTCTTACCATCTCATAATTATTTAAAACTTAATTGCTAAAATTTCCTGCACACATTTCCCCATGAAATAACATGTATCCCTGATTTAACTCCCCGATTCAAACTATCCCATTTGTCCCACACATCCCTGAAAAATTCATTCATTTCATTTAAACATTTTCTCATTATTATAACTAGCCTAAAATCAATCCATTATTGTATTTTTTTTTAATATCCTTTCACAGAGAGAGCCCTCTCCTGACCTTGTAGGGCTAGCTACAAGGCTGAGCGTGGTTTAGATGTTACACTGACTTGCCTTTTTAGCCTGAGGTCCAGATCAGGTGATAACAACCTCTTTGGCTAAAACCTAACAAGAAGTACTTTAAATATAGATTCCAAAACAAAGTTTAAATAGCATCAAATAAGCAAGGCTAACCATAAAACATATTTGAAAACTACTATATTGAACCATTCATGGAATAAACAAGCATAGGTAGGTCTAAGAAGCAACTAAGAATTCCTTAAACTAAACCAGCAGAGGAAAACATAAAGACAATAGAAAACAGGAAGGACTAAGGTGCCTCAAACAACATTTCTTAGCCTATACTCTTCTATTCTACTGCAACATAGAAGGATGTAACAAAATGATACATAAGGAAACAAGAACTAAATAGAGACACATCAACATTAATCATGCTCAGGGATCCTGTAAGCTATCCTGCTTCATCATCAATCAAAGCAGCCATTCACACACTCCACAAGACCAATTTCTTCTTCAAACTCAAGAAAACCATTTATTGGTCTCAAAACTCATCAAATTCCAACATTTACAATGAAACCCTCATGCTCTATTTATCTAGAAAAGGAGGGAAAAACCCTATATAGGGTTGGAAAATGTCAAAATCACTCATAAATGTCATAAATTCCCAAGAGACCATGCAAGGCCTAGGGCACAGAATATCCCATGAAATAAATGCCAAAATAACTTCTAGCACCTAATTCTAGACTGATTTGCCTTAAAAAACACTAAAATATGATTTTGAAATAAATGAGTGTGTTTCATTTACTTTTGGCCAAAAAAACACAGTTTTTTCTATAAGCACAACGCCATCCTAGGCAGAAAATAGGTCCTATTGCAGCCAAGTTTTTGGGACCTTCCCGATGTCATATTTTGCTCTAGGATGGCTCGTTGGAAATTCTACTGAGTCTTATTTCCAGATCTACCTTTGATTTTCTGATTGAGCTCCTGTAACCTATTTGAGAAGTCAAATTTACAAAACTTCTCTGAGCACAGCCCCAGGCCTGAAAATGAGGTAGAATGGTGAAAAATGAGGTGTTTTTTGACCTTTTGAGGGGTCAAAAATGCTCCAAATTCTTTGAAATTTGGTGAGCATTGTGTACTAGGCATGAGAAATCCAAAAATGTAAATTTATCCTTCTGAGGATGCCTAAGGGAAAAGCATAGCACCAGTGGCGCTGCACTTATAGGCCTCCAAATTCACAAAAAACAAAAATTTGTCCAAATTTATTCAAAATTGGTGGATGTCTCCTTCAAGGGGTTTGGGAGACCATTAGAGAAGCTTCTGCCAAAATTGCAAGTGTAGCTTGGCCTTTTTCTTCTTTTAGTGCCTTGATCTTAGCTTGGGCCTTCTTCAGTTTGGACCTTGCAACTTGGTTTCTCCGAGCATAATGCTTAGTCATCCTTCTTTGGAGGTCAAGATTCTTGTTAGCCTTCTCCAATTTAGCCTCCAAGTGCATTTTGTCTCTTTCCAACCAAGGTTCCCGATCATGTGCTATCTCCATGGCCAAAAGATCATCTAGGGGGAGTTGTTCTAATAGGGTTACTTCTTGTTCTCTTTGCTTTCCCAATGCCTTCTTCAACCCCATGGTTCTAGGCCTCCTCCTAGATTAACCTTCCTCATCCTCACTCTCTTCATAAGTGCCTATGAACTCTTCTAGTTTCACCTGTGCCCTTTGGGATTCTTTTCAGGTCTTAATGGCTATAGCTTCATAGATTGGAAGTTGTGCTCCTAACTGCATGTTTTCCAAGTCAAGGGCATCATTTACACTTTTCCCCTATTCATATTGGTTTGGAGGTCTTTAATGAGTGCATTTTTGTTTTGGATGAGAAAGTTTGAGATCCTTGCTTCATCCTCCTCATCACTGTCTACATGAATGATCTCAAACTCCCTTTCCACCTCATGATATTCTTCTTCTTCTTCTACTACCTTTTGTTTGCCTTTTTCCAATGGCTGAGCTGAGGTAGATGGCATGGTCCCTTGCCTTTTAGAGGCAGCAAACACAAGCCTTGGACCTCTTTGATATGTGAGTGAAGGAGGTGTGATTGTGGTCTTGTTGGTGTCTTTATCATGGTTGTGATCCTTGTTGTTGTCATTAATTTCTTCATCTTCATTATTGGTATCATCAGTCATCATATTTGCTGCCTCATCATTGTCTTCTACATCATCACCACTCTCATCCTCTTCATTGTTTTCTGCATTGTCATTATTTTCTTCATTTCAGTTGCTTTCCTCTTCACTGCTGTGATCTTCAATTTGCTTGTCATCCCCTTCATCTCCTTCATTATTTTCATGACTGTCATGATTATTTTCATGACTATCAAGAATGTTTTCCTCTTTGTTGTCTTGTCCATCACTGAGGCTTGCTTCTTGGGTGTCACTGTTGCCATTAGCCTCTGCATTTTCCTCACTATTCTGATCTTTATCCTGGCTTCCCTCTTCATCACTACTGAATTAAATTCCACTTTCATCTCTTTCATTTTCTTCATTGTGATCCTCTTTCTTTGTTTCCATGTCCTCTGCTTCTTGCTGGATCAAATCACCATCATCGCTCAAGTTGTCTCCCCTATCCTCTTGTTGACATAACTCATCATCACCATTTATCTCCATGTTTTAACTTTTTTGCTCATTTTCATGCTCACTATTTTCATCTTCATCATTTCCTTCTTCTTCGTCTTCATCAATTTCTGTCTCTGCCTCATCATCATTTTCTTCCTCATCATTTTCCTCTTCCTCATCATCTACTTCTTCTTCATCATCTGCCTATGCCTCACTTTGGACTGATTTATTGTCACTCTCACCCTCTTCATTTTGATTTGACTCATTATCATTATCTCCCTCATTTTCACTTTATTCTTCATTGCCACTTCATTCTTCATTTGATGCATCAAGAGAAGGGGAGGAAGGGAGGTTTTATTGAGGTGAGGACACTTGTGTAGATGATGAGGGCAAGTTTGGTTGATGAGGAAGATGTGGGCTTGTGAAGACTTCATGGGCTATGAATACTTCCCAAGGTGTGCCCTTTTGTTCCAACTGATGTAGAACCACCATCTTGATCAAGGAGTGGTGGAACAAACTCTGCATTTGTTGGGCATAACTTCTCCTCTGGGCAATAGAAGACATTTTTTCAATGCTCCTATATAAGTAGTAAGGAAGGTGAAGCATTTTAACCCTTGAGAAATGCATGAGGAGTCTAACATGGTAGGAATAAAGTCTAGAGTAACTCCCTTCACAGGTGAAGTACTTCATGATAACCCTCATCAATGGTGAAAACGTCTATTTTAGGTATGAGAAAGGGAAGATAGCCTTGCAGCCTACTCTGTACCTAGTTTTGGCAAATGGATCATAATGGTTCATATCCAACCTTTCCTTCTTGAACCATTTCTCACCAATAGCAGGTATCCCTGTAGCTTTAGAGATGACATTTTCTAATAGTTCAAAATCCACCCCTACAATATTCACCTGTTTTTTGTGGAGGTTGAGGAAAAACAACCTTGTAAGCTCTCGGTGGTGTTGTACTTGTTTGACCTTCTCACAAAATTGAAAATATCCCACATTCTGGAAACATGATAGGATCATGGTAGATGAGGTGACATCCACTATGCTCTGGGGTTCAAATCTTTTCACTTTCCCTCGTTTTTGGTTTGGCCTCATAGACCCTTGGCCTCTTTCACTATTGCTACTGTTTTCTGCTCCTGACATGGTGATTAGGGTTGTTTTTGGACAAACTTGGGCAAGAGGAGTAAAATGAAAATGATGGTGGGCAGCTCTTACAAATGAGTGATATGGATGTGAGGTATGACTGTTTTCTTTTGAGATTGATGAGGGACTTTACTTGAACTTATCTATGCTTTCCCTAATTTCACCGCCTTTCAAATGGCATTTACTAGCTTGGAGGTCAAAAATAGAGGTTTACTTGTCATGAAGACCTAGGGTTTGCAAAGCCTAGGGTTTAATCATCACTTTTAACTATTAAAACACAAAAATTACTTGGAGGGCAAGGATGAAAAGGCCACCTACCACTTTAGCTTGCTTGTATGGTTTTGAAAACAATTTAGAGGGCTTCCCTTGAGCTGATGGAAATTTTTTGTGAAATTTGGGTGACCTTTCGCATTAGTGCAGTGCCGAGCCTGTCGTGTGCCTCTTAGCGGGGCACTCTGTGTGCAACTATTCCTCCTTGTGTAGGCCTACTGGCCCTTGGGCATAGTGTCGGGCCTGTCGTGTGCTCTGTGCGCATAGTGCCAAGCTTTAAACGGGTTGTCGGGTCGGCCTGTTGGCCCAGCGCAGGGCCTGGGCATGTCGGTTTTGCCTGAGTGCAACGTCAGTTTATTCGTGCAATGTCGGCCAACATATGCATAGTGCAGTGTAAAAATTTCACTGCGGAGACCTCCTTTCGCGCAGCGCCAGGGTTTGTGAGCGCAGCGCCAGGCTCTGGGCGTAGCGCTAGTGAACTTGCCCAGATTTCAACAAAAACTTGGAAAATTTCTCCTGAAGGATTTCCTCTCCTTGCAAATTAAAAGTGAACCAAAAAAATGATAACTGAGATGCCTTTATACCTTTTGAAAAATAAATTGAAATAAAAAACCCACTTTGCTAAGTTTTTGTCCCTTTATCATTTGATTGATATACTTTTTGACCTTTTTGTAGGTGATTTTGAAAATTTTTCGAGGTAATTCTTCTTCCTTTGGTGATGGCTTGCTGGAGAGATGAAGAGGTCCTTTTTAATCTTGAGGGTCTTGGCATCTAAAACCTCCTTTTTTTGCACATGAGAAACTGAGAAACCGTTTTTTATCATTTTTGGCATCTCTGAGTGTTACTGAACCTAAAAACATGTTTTTCTTACCTTCATACTGATTTTGACAATGATATATCCATTTTGACAAAGATTATAGATCATGCCTTCTATGTCTCTTCTTGGCCACTTCTGATTTGTTGAAGGTGCCATGACACAGTTGTTTTTGGTCTCCTTTGTCATTATTTGGATTTTGACAACTTTAGTTACTCAATAATAAACTCATAGTTAGCTTGATTTCTTGTCTTGAAACTTAACCTTATGCTTTCCATCCTTTGACCATTTTGAGGGCTATGACTGAAAATGGGGGCTTGATATCCTTCACACTGATACTCTTTGCACTTTTTCCCTTTGACGTACTAAAGCATTGTTACTTTGGCAAACCCTATAAATCACCCTCAATAGCTTTTGAAAACGTTTTGTTGTCATGATGGAGGCCCATCATCTTCATTTCACTTGCTTTGCCTATCTTCCCAAAACCTTAGGTTTTAGGGTTGTTAGAGAAGAATAATTAGTGTTGTCTTCTACGTTATCTATATCCCTTTAAAGTTCATTCATTTTTTTTTAATTCACCTCACCTTTTTCCCTTCTTCATTTATAACTTCTAAAAATCTTCAATTTGTCCTTGGTTGTGTTGATGTGCCTGTGTCCTTGTGGTATTTTGCATTGGATTCTTGCTTGGCAACACTGTTTAGCCAATTAATCCTAAAAATCTTGATTCTCTTTGAACATATGCCTTCTTCCTTTGCTTTGTTGTGGATGTCCTTTAGTGAGGAGCTGGCCTCTTACCTTACCTTATTTTCTGCTGATAGCCAAAATGGGCAGTTGTCCTTTGCAGAATTTGTGCTTGACTAAGCAGGCCTTCCTTGAAGGAATTTTGACCTATTTTGGACAATCATGTGCTGACATTGAAAGCATTGAAAGCTATTTCGAGGTTTACTCAATAAAAACGTATTTTTTGACCATTTGATTGTTGGAAATATGATGCAGAGTGTTGTCCTTGATGGCAACCCACTGAATGAAGATGAAGACGTGCGACTGTTGACATGTATTGTCCTTGATGGCACTCCACCCGATGAAGTTATGCTTGACTTGATGGACTTGTTAAATGATGTAAATCTGAAGTGATATGATGATTGTTGATGATATGATGTTGAGTGTTGTACTTGAAAGGAAACCCACTTGATGAAGATGATGACAACTTACTTCATGAAGTTGTGTTTGATAGAATATGTCCTTGATGAAGGAAATCTGATGTATCTACAGTATTTACAGAAGGCAATGAAGAAAGGATTTCAGAATGTACTCCGAGAATGATGAAAAAGAGCATGTCTCTTGGTATACGCGGATTGGCCTAGGGGAAGTCGCGTATGCACGCGGAAAGGAACGTTACAAGTCGCGTATGGGCTAAAGCGCTCAAAAAGTGCAAATCCAAGGGTAACCAACATGGTATTGACCCATAGTATTGGGTAATGATCCGCCTAATTGACCCCGTCCAGGTAGTTTTGGGCTTATGGTATTGTTTTGGCTCATGGTATTGAAAAAGGATAATCATATAAAAGGAGAAGAAATTCATTGTGCACAACATGAGTGTGGGTGCAAGATGTCTGAGCTTGAATGAATACTTCTCTCTGAAGTAGATCTGAGTGGAAAGGGTTACACTTGAAGATAAATCTGAATGTATGATTCACCAATGATGAAGAAGGGGATCTAGATCTGAAATGCACTTGTATTTTCTAGATCTGCTTATGGAAGGCCTAGATCTGTGATGAGGCGAACATCAAGGCGAACATCTGTCTGAAGTAAAAGGGTAAATCTGAACTGAAGATCTGATCTGATGAAGTCTGCTGCTCTGTAATGATTGAAGATCTATACGCTACTTCGCCGCGGAGGAAGCGCGTATATACGCAGCTTCGCTGAAGTAAAAGCGCGTATGCGCAATAAAATATACACTGAAGTATACGCTGGTTTGTGTGGATGGAAGAGCGTATATACGCGACATTAGTGAAGGGAAAGCGCGTATGCAAACTAGGGTTTGCTGAAGTAAGGGGTATGAACTATCTGATCTGTTATGCTATGTTTCTGCTATCTGATCTGTGTTGATATGTATCTGTTGGCGATGTATGGTTGAACTTAAAAGTATGGAAAGGGTCCAGTGTGAAAATATGATGAAATGTGGCCTGCAAGTGGTGTTCTATTGAAGTTGTTGGATCCAGTGTGAAAATTGATGAAACGTGGTCCAAGGTGGTGCTGAGGGTTGTAGCCTTCAGTCAGGGGGTTGTAGCTCCCTTCCAGGTGAGGCTGGTAAACGAGATCGGGGGTTGTAGCTCCCTTCCAGGTGAGGCTGGTAAACGAGATCGGGGGGTCGTAGCTCCCTTCCAGGTGAGGCTGGTAAACGAGTCAGGGGGTTGGAGCTCCCTTCCAGGAGAGGCTGGTAAACGAGCGCAGGTGGGTGCCTGCGTGCTGGTAGAGTCTGCACCAGCACATATGTTGGAAGATGTTTTCTCTATAATAAAATATTGAAGGCTGAGCAACTGCAGCGGTGGTTTTCTCCCGACTTGGGTTTCCACCTAAAAATCCCGGTGTTCATGTGTGATGCTTTGTGTGATGGTTTATTCTGTTCTTACTGCACATGTTTACTGTTTATTAAACATCTGATGAATGAATGATGGAATAATAGAAGTGAAGATTTAATGACATATCTAGATCTCTGTGTATACGCTAGTTTCATAAAGGGGATCCACGTATATACGCTAGTTTACTGAAGGAAAGTAGCGTATGGGTTTTAAGGAATGAAAAAAGTAAAAAGTTTTGAATATGCAGTAAATACTGATTCACCCCCCCCTCTCAGTATTTTTCCCAACAATTGGTATCAGAGGGTGGTCCTTCTGCAGAAGCTTGATCGCTTGAAGGAGATCCGTCGCAATGGGAAGTCTCTGATATTCTGGAAGGTACGTACAACAGCATATCTGCAAAGTCTTGGTGCAGATGTATGGGCAATCGTGGAAGAAGGTTATCAATACCCGACAAGTATTCCTACTGATGCAGCTGAAAGAAAGAAGTATGAAATCAATGCCAAAGCAGTGAATGTCTTATTGGGAAGCATGTCTGAATCAGAATTTGCTAAAGTGATGCAACTACATTCGACAAAAGACATATGGGACAAAATCATTCTAAGCTATGAAGGAGACACAAAGGTAAAAAGTGCAAAACTCCAAACTCTTAGAATTGAATATGAAAATTTGAAGATGCATAGTGATGAAAGTGTTGCCAGTTTCTCTCTTCGTCTAGATGATATTGTAAATCGGATGAGAAATTTGGGTGAAACCATGGCTGATACTACTCTGGTAGAAAAGGTCTTAAGATCTTTGACTTCAAAATTTGACTCTAAAGTTTCAGCCATTGAAGAAAGGCAAGATCTGCAATCGCTTACTGTTGTTCAATTACATGGGACTCTGACTGCTTTTGAAATGAGACAAGGAGGTCCTTCTCAAGTAAGAGAAGCTGCTTTTAAGGCATCTACAAAAGGAAAGGAAAAGGAAGTTGTCAAAGAATCCAGCTATATATCCGATGAAGAAGAAGAGAATTTCGTGAGAAAGCTCCAACTAGGTACTGGGAGATTCAAAGGTAAGTTTCCCTTCAAATGTTTTGAGTGTGGAAAAGTTGGTCACTATGCTGCTAAATGTCCTTATAGAGAAAAACATGGTAAAGGGAAACAATTTGAAAAGAGAAAGAGTTATTATGCAAAAGAAGATGATGATGAAGTGTCTAGTGAAGATGAAGAAGATTCTGACCAAGATCTGAAAGTGCTCATGGCTAAGAAGCAAAAGAAGAAGGTTACTCGAGGAAAGGAGATATCTCAGAAATCATGTATAGCAAAAATTGAAGAAGATGAAACAGATTCTGACGAAGATCTACAAGCACTCATGGCAAAGAAGAAAAAGGAGAAGGCCACGTGTAATACTCTTCTTTGTGCAAACAATAGTAAAGATAGTGAAAGTAAAGTTGTGGATCTAGAAGAAGCTCTCAAGATTAAAGAAGAAGAACTACAAAGTTCATACAATAAGCAAGAAACTATCTATAAAGAGATGATCTCACAAATGAAAGATCAAATAGAAATTCTAAATGAACAGGTGGACAAGTATCAAAGGTTTCATACTTATGCATCCAATCGAATTAAAGATCTAGAAGCAGATCTGGAAAAATCAAGCAAGAAGAATGAAGGACTTGAAGTTGCTATCATCTTTCTGCAAGCAGAGCTAGAAGCATCAAGTAAGGAGAATAAGGAACCTCTACAATCCTTTGAAAAGGAAGGCCTTGAAGCAGAAATTATCTCTCTCAAAGAAGATCTGGAAAAATCAAACAAGAAGAATGAAGAGTTGCAACAAACTTGTGAAGGAAATGAAGATTGGTTGAAAGAAGAGATTCTAAATCTGAAGGATCAAGTTGAAGATGGAAGAAGAAAAGAAGAAAGCATGACAAAGCAATGTCAAGCCTTGGAGGTTGAGGTAAATATTCTCAAAGGTAAATTAGAAGAAAAGGTTAAACTTTTGAGGTTTCATGATAGTACTAAAATTTTGGACAATATTCTGAGTAATCAAAGGTCTCCTGCTATCAAACATGGTCTTGGTTTCCATGAAACTGTTAAAGGAGAATCTAGCTCACAAGGAAGTGCCAAAAATTCAGAGGATGTCAATGCAAAACCCGAAGTGTTGAAAGAGACAAAAGCTCAACCAACAATCATGAATTCTCAAAGGAATTCATTCAAGAATGTTGAATGTTTTAAATGTCATAATTATGGACATGTTGCAGCAAATTGCAGGAGCAGATCATTTCAGCCTCAAACAAACAGTTCCTACACAGAAAGGTACTCTGGTTTCTTCAAGTGATATTGTTTTTCATGTAACAAGTATGGACACAAAGCAGCTGATTGTAAAAGGAGGAAGAATAGAAATACTCATTATGATTCTTATGCTTATTTTTCTGGACACATGAGATGTTATTCTTGTAACAAGTATGGACATATAAGAAAGGAATGAAGGTCGAACAGATATGAGAAATTTCAGCACACAAATAGAAAACAAATCTGGAAGAAGATGGAGGGATGGAATAAGAAACAATCTAGAGAAGAAAAGGATGTTTTTGTGGATGCTCTAGAAGACAATGATTTTCTTGAAGAAAACACTCAATTCAAGATGAAGGACCGATCAGAAACGTAGGGAATTATGACCCTACTGCAGTCACCCGCTTCTGAAGCTGACTTTTCTTATTGAATGCAGGAATGATGTGAGATACATTATGAGATCTAGTAATGTATCGTCACAAGGGGGAGCAATGCATGATGACTCTCATGGTTGATTTGATTATACTGGTTATGTTTACTTCTGACAGCGCATCTGATAAGGACAGGTACAGGAGGTACAAGCTCAGGAGGAAATGAAGGAAGATGGAAATTTTCTATGCTTCACTTTCCATACGCAGGTTCCATTAACTAAAGTCGCGTATACACGCGAGTTCCAGAAGACGCAGTCGCGTATGCATTGATGATAAGAAAATTTATCTGATAGGTGAAGATCTGAAGCAGAAGTCCAGGGGGAGCATCAGTCTGACTGCTGATGATTGCACTATTAGCATCATTCTAGTTATACTCATAATAATGAAATGATGCATGGGTTCTTGTGTTGAAGATTATGGATGAAGCCTGGTTGCTTTATGATGAAGAGCATTCGTTGTTGAGATGAAAGTCCTATAGTTTAGAGATGAGGACAGATCATGCAGAGATTGTTGTTGATGACTTGCTGTTGAAGGTGTCTCAGATTGCACAAGTTAAGGAAGAAGCACTGGTTTAGGGGGAGTAGCAGGTTGAATTCTAATGGTTGCATTGTTGGAAATATGACTGCTTATTCTTTGGTCTTGGTGATACTCATGCTCAAATGATGATGATTTGGTACATGGATTATTATGATAAGATTTTGAGCCCTAGTTGCTGATAAGTATCTTTGTGTGGATGATTTGGATATCATTTGTTTCAGATCATATAGAGTTTGGTTGCTATGGTTGAGATCTTTTGCCTACATATGTTACTTCATGTTACATCTTGAAGATCATGGTGATTTTGGACCACATGGATGATTGCTTGACACATATCTGAAGATGCTGTTCTGATATGATAATCTCTTTTGGAAAGAATGTATTGATGCTGCAAAGGATCCGAAGGCTTAGTTAATAATGGGCTTATGCTACAACCATTGGATGACGCTTGAAGACACAACTACACTATTCTGTTATATCTGTAGTCCAGGGAAGCAGTCAAATATCTCAGAAAGAAGCTGAACACTGTCTTTGCCTTACAAAGAATCAGATCTGGTTGAAATTTAGAAGGTGTCTTAGGATACGCTGGTTTCCTGAAACACAGTCGCGTATGTACGCTAGTTACTGCACATAAAACCGCGTATGGTTGGTTTCTGACAATTCTTGGTTGGTTCAGCTCTCTTCAGCACAGCTGCAGTGCTGTTTGGTATCTCTGGTGGTGTTCCAGTTCTCATAAATCTGCTTCTAATGTTTTGATGAATATGCCTTGATGATTTGTTGGTGAAAATGTTCAGGTTGCACAAACTAAGGGGGAGCCTTAGTCTTTGGAAAGATTGCTTGGTTGCACAGATTCAGGGGGAGCATTAGCTTTGCTGAGTGTAATGCAGTGTTGGTATTATTATGGTTCTGAAATATGTTCTCTTTGTTGAGGACTTTCTGGTGTTGGTCATAAATGGTCATATTTATATTTTGGTGAAAAGGTCTTGTTGAGACCCATGATGTAAAAATTGTAATATTCAGTCACTTGGTTGGGTAGCTGAGTCAATTTGTGTGAACCCACTTGGTTGGGTAGCTGAATTGAAATGTGTAAACCCACTTGGTTGGGTACTTGAGTCTCATATGTAAATCCACTTGGTTGGATATTTGATGTAAGTATGAGTCCTTGGTGATAGGAAGAGTCATGTACTTTATTGAAAAATATGTTTGAAGATTCAGCATGAACTCAGGGGGAGCTTGGCCACTTCAGCACATATCAGATCTGCAGACTGTTTCTTCCACATGAGGAGAAAAGGGGGAGAATGTTGGTTTTTGATCCGCCCTTTGCCCTTGATGTCAAAGGGGGAGAGTGACATGTTGTTTGAATAAAGAGAAGGTAATGATGTGACATATTTGGGAGAGTGACATGGTATCTATCTGCTGTGGTAACCAAACACCATCGTGGTTGCCATCAAGTCCAAAGGGAGAGATTGTTGGAAATATGATGCAGAGTGTTGTCCTTGATGGCAACCCACTGAATGAAGATGAAGACATGCGACTGTTGACATGTGTTGTCCTTGATGGCAATCCACCTGATGAAGTTATGCTTGACTTGATGGACTTAGTAAATGATGTAAATCTGATGTGATATAATGTTTGATGCTGAGTGTTGTCCTTGAAAGGCAACCCATCTGATAAAGATGATGACAACTTACTTGATGAAGTTGTGCTTGAGAGAATATGTTCCTGATGAAGAAAATATGATGTTTCTACAGTATGTACAGAAGGCAATGAAGAAAGGAATTCAGAATGTGCTCAAAATATGATAAAAAGAGTATGTATCTTTGTATACGCGGATCGGCCTAGGGGAAGTCGCGTATGCACGCGGAAAATAACGTTCCAAGTCGCGTATGGGCTAAAGCGCTCAAAAAGTGCAAAACCAGGGGTAACCACCATGGTATTGACCCATTGTATTGGGTAATGATCCGCCTAATTGACCCCGTCCAGGTAGTTTTGGGCTCGTGGTATTGGTTTGGCTCGTGGTATTGAAAAAGGGGCCCGTGGTATTGAAAAAGGATAAACCTATATAAGGAGAAGAAATTCATTGTGCAAATGAAGTGTGTGGGTGCAAGATGTCTGAGCTTGAATGAATACTTCTCTCTGAAGTAGATCTGAATGAAAGGGTTACACTTGAAGCTAAATCTGAATTTATGATGCACCAATGATGAAGAAAGGGATCTAGATCTGAAATGCACTTGTATTTACTAGATCTCCTTATGGAAGGCCTAGATCTGTGATGAGGCGAACATCAAGGCGAACATCTGTCTGAAGTAAAAGGGTAAATCTGAACTGAATATCTGATCTGAAGAAGTATGCTGCTCTGTAATGATTGAAGACCTATACGCTACTTCGCCGCGGAGGAAGCGCGTATATACGCAGCTTCGATGAAGTGAAAGCGCGTATGCGCAATAAAATATACACTGAGGTATATGCTGGTTGATGTGGATGGAAGCGCGTATATACGCGACATCAGTAAAGGGAAAGCGCGTATGCAAACTAGGGTTTGCTGAAGCAAGGGGTATGAAATATCTGATCTGTTCTACTGTGTTTCTGCTATCTGATCTGTGTTGATATGTATCTGTTGGTGACGTATGTTTGTGCTTAAAAATATGGAAAGGGTCCAGTATGAAAATATGATGAAATGTGGCCTGCAAGTGGTGTTCTATTGAAGTTGTTGGATCCAGTGTGAAAATTGATGAAACGTGGTCCAAGGTGGTGTTGAGGGTTGTAGCCTTCAGTCAGGGGGTTGTAGCTCCCTTCCAGGTGAGGCTGGTAAACGAGATCGGGGGGTCGTAGCTCCCTTCCAGGAGAGGCCGGTAAACGAGTCAGGGGGTTGGAGCTCCCTTCCAGGAGAGGCTGGTAAACGAGCGCAGGTGGGTGCCTGCGTGCTGGTCAAGTCTGCGCCAGCACATATGTTGTAATATGTTTTCTCTATAATAAAATATTGAAGGCTGAGCAACTGCAGCGGTGGTTTTCTCCCGATTTGGGTTTCCACCTAAAAATCCCGGTGTTCATGTGTGATGCTTTGTGTGATGGTTTATTCTGTTCTTACTGCACATGTTTACTGTTTATTGAACATCTGATGAATGAATGATGGAATAATATAAGTGAAAATTTAATGACAGATCTAGATCTCTGTGCATACGCTAGTTTCATAAAGGGGATCCGCGTATATACGCTAGTTTACTGAAGGAAAGTAGCGTATGGGTTTTAAGGAATGAAAAAGTAAAAAGATTTGATTATGCAGTAAATACTGATTCACCCCCCCCTCTCAGTATTTTTCCCAACATCTCTGACTGAAAATATTTATCTACATGTTCTCTTCCAATTCCTGTTATTTAAGAATGATTTAATTCAGTTCTAAGCATAGGAATTTTGATGTTCCCTCATCCTATTGCCTTAGCTAATTCTTATTCTTAAATGTTATTTTCAGTATATGTTAAGTAGAGATGAACTAAGGAAGATATGGTGTGCCCTGGTCCTAGTTTTATCCCCAAAGACTGTCTGAATGTTTCCCTTGGAATGTGTTGAAAGCTGGCTAGTGTTGAAACACTTACCAGATCTTAGGCCATTCTTTGTTATCTTTGTGTTTTTCTTGAAATTTACCAAGTAGAGTAGAGCTAGGAGAGGATTTGTGGTGAGCCCGACCTGCTAGTTTCTTCTCCAATAGTTTCCTTCAAGTTTCCCTTTGTTTTAAAATGTTTTTCTATTGAAAGTGCATCAAAATCAGGCTAGTTTAGAAGTACTTACCTAATCTTAGATTAATTTTATGTCTTTCTTAAGTGTATGTCAAAAGCAAGCTAGTTTAGAAGTACTTGCCTGATCTTAGGCTGCTCTTTGTTCTTCATTTGCTTAAATCCCCTTGTTTTTGTAACACTCCATCCCATAAAATCAAAATTTAAAGAGATCCTTAGACATAGATAACTTTCCCCGTGGACCACTCTTGCTCCTTTTTGTTTCAATTAAACCCTATTATGACTCCATAGCCCAATGGATGTAAACCTGCAATTATCTATCTTTCTGGCCGAAGCTTGTTCTATTTTCTTGCAACTTCTCACCTTTGAAAATATTTGCATTTAGAACTTTCCACTCAAATAATTTTCATGCTCAACCATCGAAAAAAAAACAAACCGTCAGCCTTCACAACTAGCCTAATATCATTACCCAAGACTTCAAAGACAAATCCATCTTTACACTTATTGGAGAGACCCCTCTCTGGATTCAGGAGGGCTAGTTCCTAGAATCCCAAAGTGGTTGAAATAATTTTCTCCCTGCAGTTTTACTTTTGCCAATATTGCTAATTATAGGGTGCTAACTGTAAGCATGAGTGGCCTCGATGTACTCCAATATATGGAGGATTCCTCCCTCAAAGGAAGTACCCTCTGTTTCTCCAAATCCATGGAGCAGCTCCCTTGCACCATGAAGGTGCCATCCTCCATTATTGCAGCAATTTCTGTCAGTGCAGTATATGTAGTGAGAGTGGGAAATGTTGATAATGGGAGAATGTCTCCCTCCTCCTTGATTCTACCCTAGACTCTCTACGCTGTACTAGACTCCTCCAAGGTCTTCACCCTTCCGATATATAAGAGTGGTGAAACAAGTGGCAAGATGTCTCTTACCAACTCTAAATCTGGTGGCCTCCCAGGTGGAATGCCCCCATGTAGTGAGACATCAAAATATGAAGTGGATTGTATGTATGAGTGGACTTATTTGTCCCTCTCTTCACTGTTGAAAATGCAACAAGATGATGGAGCTTAGTGAAATGAAGTCGCCTTCACTAAGTGGGTCCGCAGGCAAATTCTGGCGCAAAGTCTATTTTTAGACTATGTCTATTTTTAGACATATGGAGCATGGTCCGGGGATTGCAGTATGTTATTCTTATTGGTCATGTTATAAAAATAGATGGACCTCTATTTTTTGGACCTATAGGTCGAAGTCTATTTTTTAGACTGCCTCTCCTTAAAATAGGGAAGTCAAATATTATTTACCCTTAATAATATTTGGACTCTAAACTTCAGTTTACTCTCTTGGAGCACTTCAGTTCGAGCCTTGGAAGTGGCTCATGCATCTGACAGAGGAATTACGCTATTCCTAGGGTTTTGGTGAGCTCATGCATGGTTGACTTCAGTTAGGACTTCAGTGGCAGAAGTTTGGTGGAGTTGATGAGACAGTTGGTGGAGTTGTGTTCGGTTTAACTTAGTTGAACTAGTTGAGATTAGTTTAACTAGCTAATCAACTAGTAATGAGTGGAGTGAATTAAATATTATTTAATTCATTAATTAGTAACTCATTATTCAAATCAAGAACACATCAGTTCACTACAGTGCATGGACAGTTCAGTGGAGACTAGTGAAAGAGGTAGATGAAAGGGTGGAGTTAGCTATCAGTGGCGACATCAGTTGTGCATGAGATTTGCACCACACTTGGAGGAATTTCCCATGATCATTGCACTGTCAAGCCAAGGAGATTAAAACCTTGGATCTCTATTTAGATAGACCATGATTGCGCAATAGAGGCAAGGCAATTAGTGGTGAGTTTTGAACCAGTAACCTGTTCAAAACCAAGCTAGTTTGTGTGTAACTTTATGAGAAAGTACTGAGTACTTGTGAGGAGTATTGTACTGAGTTTGTTACATGCATTATCCATTATAATATACACAATAGCTGTGGGGTTTTCAGCTATAAGCTTTCCCCATACATACTGTGTTAATGTGTATGATGAATTGATGTGCTATCGCTTGTTTTATTTCTGCATGTGTGATGATCTGAGTGGAAGAGATTATGTGTTGCATATGAATTCGAATTGATATTTGATCAGGATAGTCTTGGTGGATAATTAATCATTATTTAGCAAATTTCTACATGGTATCGGAGCTATTGAAGCAGAGATTGATCATCACAGTGATTACAAACTTATTTCGGTAGACAGAGTCTGCATGCGGGCCAGGTAGCCTCTGGATCCATCCTTTCTTTGAAAGGTGATATATCCAGTAAATGCCCCTAAAGTCAACCTCTATGCTAGAAATAATTTTTTCTCAAAGATCAAGAGCGATTGAGCTTTGAGGTGGAATTCGAATTTTGCAGCAGTTTTGTTTTCTTGGTGCCGGTGTTGAAAATGTCTTTCAACGGTTTGCGACTCGAATATGCTCTTGAAGGCAGTTCGAATTATGTTGCATGGAAGGATCGCATGGAGACAGTATTAGAAGATAATGGACTGAAGGAGTTCATAGATACGGATGTCCAAAAGCCCATTGATCCTACTGAAGTCGAAGCCTGGCAAAAGAAGATGGTGAAATGTCGAAGGATCTTGTTGGAGGGCGTCAAGGATCATATTGTATCCAGCCTGCATGGAAAGGCTTCTCCACTTTTAATGTGGAAAGCTTTGACGAATCTATTCCAGAGTAAGAGTGACCAAAGGAAGTTGGCACTCAAATATAAGCTCAGGAACATCAAGATGGAGAAAGGCGACAGTATCGCCAAGTACCTCACGAAGTTCACTCAATGCAGAGATGAGCTGGGAAGTGTGGGGGTGACTGTCGAAGAAGAGGACATGGTCGACCTGGCTCTCCTTGGTCTTCCGAAGGCTTGGCATTCATATCAAGATAGTGTCAATGGTCGGGAGAAGTTGTCGGGATGGGAGCGCCTTTGGGCGGATCTCATGCAGGAGGAGATAAGGAGGACTACCAGGGACGGATCTTCATCAAAGGGAGCTGATGAAGAAAATTGCACTTTGGTTGCCAAAGAAAAGAAGGGGAAGGGTAAGAAAACTTCTCATTCCGGTGCAAAGGGAAAGAAGCAGGATATGGCAAAAGTGAAGTGTTTTCACTGCCATGATCACGGACATTATGCTACCAATTGTCCGAAGAAGAAGAAAAACAAGCAAGCGGGAAGATCTGCAGATGGAGAAGCTTTGGCTTCGCAGTTCGAGCTTGACTTTTCACTGATCGCATGCTTGGTTTCAAGTGTGATGGGATCGGTGTGGTTCTTGGATAGCGGTGCGTCATTTCATATGACGGGAGATCGGGATTTGTTCTCAGATCTGGAGGACAAATATCTGGGTGTGCACATCGAGATGGGCGATGATGGTAGATACAGTGCGACTGGTATCAGTACCATATCCTTTCAGAGGGATTCTGGTAAACCCTTCGTGTTGAAGGATGTCATGCATGTACCTGGATTGAAGAAGAACTTGATCTCTGTGGTGATGTTGGAAGATAAGGGGTATGATGTTGTCTTTAGCGAAGGAAAAGCTTTCCTGCGCAGTAAGACTACTGGAGAGACCCGAAAGATAGGGGTTCGAACCAAGAACCTTTATCAGTTGCAAGTAGATGGCTGCGCAGCAATGGCATGCAAGGTGGGAGAAGTGGTGAGTCGAGATGATGAGGGCGAACTGTGGCACAGGGGATTGGGCCACCTTCACGATGGAGCTTTGAAGATCCTGCAGCAGATTTCTACTGGGCTTCCTAAGGGCACTCTTGCGCAGTCAGATCAGTGCAAGGGGTGTACTTTAGGAAAGTATGTGAAAGCCACCTTTCACGAGAAGGATAGTCACGCCACGACGATCCTTGAGAGAGTTCACACAGACGTGTGTGGTCCTTTCTCAGTTGCTTCGACAGCAAAGCACAAGTATTATGTGATCTTTGTTGATGATTTCTTTCGAAAGTGCTGGATCTTCTTCATGCAGAAGAAGAGCGATACATTCGCGAAGTTCTGTGAGTTTAAAGCACTGGTCGAGAAGGAGTCGGGGAAGAAGGTGATTGCTCTAAGGAGTGATAACGGTGGTGAATTCATCTCGGCTGAATTCAAGGAGTTCTGCAGCGTAGAAGGGATTCGGAGAGAGCTCATCGCACCCCACAACCCACAGCAGAACGGGGTGGCTGAGCGGAAGAACAGAACGATCGTGGGTGCTGCACGGGCGATGTTGCATGATCAGGGCCTACCCCTTCACTTGTGGGCTGAGGCATGCAATACAGCAGTGTATGTGCAGAACCGTTGTCCTCACAAGGTTGTTGGCATGAGTACACCAGAGGAGGCTTATTCTGGCAAGAGGCCTGATATTTCCCATTTGCGGATTTTCGGATCTCCTGTCTACATGCATGTGACGAAGGATGCGAGAAGGAAGCTGGATCCAACTGCTGAAGTTGGAATATTTGTGGGGTACATTGATACACCTCATAACTATCGGGTGTATGTGCCAGACAGTCGCAAGACTGTTGTGCGACGGGATATAAAATTTCAGGAGGAGAAAGCCATGCAGTGTTCGCCTGAGAGGGAGCTACACTTGCATGCAGATGAGGAGCTGTTAGTTCCTAAGGAGGAGCTTCCGGATGTGGATCAGCCACAAGAGGAGGTTCATGAGGTGGAAGAAACCACCCAGGCAGCGCCAACCATCAGAGGGCGCATGCGCACTACAGAAGCTGAGCGACTGGCTCGGGATGCAGAGAAGGTTGTAGGACCACCTACAACACAGCGCAGACAGAGACAGTCACCGGATCGGTACACTGGATACATGGCTCTCGTGAGTCAATGTGTTGTGACGGAGCCATCCTCTTTTGAGGAAGCCGTGGAGGAACCCGCATGGGTTGATGCCATGATCGAAGAATATGATTCGATCATCAGGAACAGTGCATGGGAGATTGTCCCAAGACCGGTTGGGAAATCAGTTGTAGGTTCGCGATGGATCTACAAAGTGAAGCAGGCGGCTGACGGGAGTGTGGAGAAGCACAAGGCGAGATTTGTCGCCCGTGGCTTCTCACAGATCGAGGGGATTGACTATGAGGAGACTTTTGCACCTGTCGCAAGGTACTCTTCCATACGGACGATCCTTGCTCTCTCAGCGCAGATGGGGTGGCACATTCATCAGATGGATGTGAAGACTGCGTTCCTCAATGGATTTATTGAGGAGGAGGTGTACATTGAGCAGCCTGAAGGTTTCGAGATCTTCAGCAGTGAGTCGCATGTGTGCCGACTCAAGAGAGCACTGTACGGGCTGAAGCAAGCACCTCGTGCTTGGTACACTCGGATAGACAGCTACTTCACCGGCTTGGATTCTCCAAGAGTGAGGTAGATCCAAACCTGTACCAGATTGTGGTGGAGGGGAAGCTGTTGATCATCGTACTGTATGTAGATGATCTGATTTTGATTGGCGATGAGCAGTTGATACTTTCATGCAAGGAGGATCTTGCACAAGAGTTTGAGATGAAGGACTTGGGCATCCTTCATTATTTCTTGGGATTGGAGATTTGGCAGTGCAGCGGAGGACTGTTTGTTTCTCAGGGCAAGTATGCCCGGGAGATTCTGGAGAGGTTCAACATGCAAGGCTGCAAGCCTGTTGACACTCCTCTTCCTGGTGGTTTGAGGAAGGAGGATGCTACTTCAGCGGAGGTAGTGGATGCCACTGTCTATCGACAGTTGGTGGGGTCGCTTATGTATCTGGTCAATACACGACCCGATATATGCTATGCTGTTAACCAGCTTTCGCAAGCTATGGTTAAGCCTACCAAGCTCTTTTGGAAGGCAGGCAAGCATGTATTTCATTATCTTAGTGGCACATCGGGATATGGTCTATGGTACAGACAGGAGGATGGAGCGAAGCTTTCTGGCTTCACTGATGCAGATTGGGCAGGGAGCCCAACGGACCGGAAGAGCACATCTAGAGGAGTTTTCAGCATTGGGTCGACAGCAGTTTCCTGGTACAGCAGGAAGCAGAGATCCGTGGCACTCAGTTCAGCAGAGGCCGAGTACATGGCAGCAAGCTTGGCTGCATGCGAGGCTATTTGGATGAGGAAGATCCTCGTTGGGTTGTTCGGGTTGCATTTGGAGCCTACAGTGATTTATTGTGATAACCAGAGTTGCATTAAACTCTCGGCTAATCCAGTATTTCATGATAGATCCAAACACATCGACATCAAGTACCATCATATCAGAGATTGTGTTCAGCGGAGAATCATGTTACTTTCATATGTTCCCACGGAGGATCAGGATGCTGACATCTTGACGAAGGCGCTCACCAGGAGCAAGTTCGAATTCCACAGAGGTAGGATAGGGGTTGTAGATAATCCATATCTTGCTGAGAGGGAGTGTTGAAAATGCAGCAAGATGATGGAGCTTAGTGAAATGAAGTCGCCTTCACTAAGTGGGCCCGCAGGCAAATTCTGGCGCAAAGTCTATTTTTAGACTATGTCTATTTTTAGACATATGGAGCATGGTCCAGGGGTTGCAGTATGTTATTCTTCGAGTATTGGTCATGTTGGTAAAAATAGATGGACCTCTATTTTTAGACATTTAGGTCGAAGTCTATTTTTAGACTGCCTATCCTAAAAATAGAAAAGTCAAATATTATTTACCCTTAATAATATTTGGACTCTAAACTTCAGTTTACTCTCTTGGAGCACTTCAGTTCGAGCTACAGAAGTGGCTCATGCATCTGATAGAGGAATTATGCTATTCCTAGGGGTTTGGTGAGCTCATGCATGGTTGACTTCAGTTAGGACTTTAGTGGCAGAAGTTTGGTGGAGTTGATGAGACAGTTGGTGGAGTTGTGTTCGGTTTAACTTAGTTGAACTAGTTGAGATTAGTTTAACTAGCTAATCAAGTAGTAATGAGTGGAGTGAATTAAATATTATTTAATTCATTAATTAGTAACTCATTATTCAACTCAAGAACACATCAGTTCACTACAGTGCATGGACAGTTCAGTGGAGACCGGTGAAAGAGGTAGATGAAAGGGTGGAGTTAGCTATCAGTGGCGACATCAGTTGTGCATGAGATTTGCACCACACTTGGAGGAATTGCCCATGATGGTTGCGCTGTCAAGCCAAGGAGATTCAAACCTTGGATCTCTATTTAGACAGGCCATGATTGCGCAATAGAGGCAAGGCAATTAGTGGTGAGTTTTGAACCAGTAACCTGTTCAAAAACAAGCTAGTTTGTGTGTAACTTTATGAGAAAGTACTGAGTACTTGTGAGGAGTATTGTACTGAGTTTGTTACATGTATTATCCATTATAATATACATAATAGCTGCGGGGTTTTTAGCTATAATCTTTCCCCATACATACTGTGTTAATGTGTATGATGAATTGATGTGCTATCGCTTGTTTTATTTCCGCATGTGTGATGATCTGAGTGGAAGAGATTATGTGTTGCATATGAATTCGAATTGATATGTGATCAGGATAGTCTCGGTGGATAAGTAATCATTATTCAGCAAATTTATACATTCACTGCACAATACAATCTCCTTATTTTGTGCAGAAACCTCCTAGAATAGATAAGGGTGAATGATCATCATCCCTTGATGTTGATCCTTCCTTTATTCTCCTTCCATCTGCCAAGATTCACAACCCAAAATAATTGATGCATGCTGCTCCGGAATTGTGATTTGGTTCCCACATGTTGAATCATTTGGAACTCCTTGTAGAGACAAAGGGCTCCTATAATGGAAACAATGGCTACTTATCCACCTCCATGTGGTGATGGATCTTCTCTCATTGGTATAGATTTGTTAGCTCTTCTCTCCTCATCCTCTTCATCAATATGTGAGAATGCCTCATCATCAATGAGAGACCCTTGATCTTGGTATTCCATTGAAGGAGGAACCACCATGTCTTCATCTATACAAGAGGGCTCATCAAGGAATGGGATCTTACCCTTGGTAAGGAATCATGCATATTTTTATCCCCCTCAATAGAAATATGGAGTGGAGTTGGTAAAATAGTTCTCTCCAACTCATGCAAAGGTTTTGAGTTTTTGGGTTCAACAAATGATGTTTTACAATGTTTAATATCAAATATTCTCACTAATTTCTTAGTGAACCTATCATAAGTGTTTACATTTGCATGATAAAATGAAAAAGAGCTAAAAAAACACCAATTTTGGGCCATACCTTTGAGGTGCAGTGCTGCTACTCTCATGGCCTCCTTGTTTGAAACTTGGTGTAGCTGTAAATAGGAATCTAGCTCCTTCACACAACCTTTGGCTATGAACTTTGTTGATCCATCAACGTTAGATAGAAATATTCTACGTTTATTGCTTCTAATGCTGGATATTTTTTCTTCCTTGAGTTGGAAAAACCCTTGGAAGTCCAAGTGCTCTTTGAATCTCCATGACTGAGACTCATACTCCTGAAGATATTCACTCAAGGTCTCCTCCCTTGGTGCATCTTCTTCCTCCGTCCTTCTTGTAGTGAATGTGGGAAAGTAACTACATTGTGGATCTGCATGTGTGGCTGAATTCTCATACCCATCATATGAATAACTAGGGCTTGCTTCTCCTTCAACCCCTCTTGGAATTTTTCTATAGCTCTCCCCTTTCATCTCCTTGAGATCTTTTTTGATATTTTTCATAGTTTGGAAAAGAAGCTGGGAGATCATCTCTTCCTTCATTTCTCCAAATAATGGAGTCTTGCGTTTGTTTCTTTTGTACATATTCTCTTTTCTGTGAGAATAAGCTTCTCCTTCTAATGGCATAATGTCTTGAATGCACAAGCTGAGCCAAGATTATGCTTTGATACCACTGTAATATCCCAAAATGGGAATAGCAGCAATATAGCTCATAAAAATGTAAAACATAGAAAATATGAATATGGCATAGGAGAGATCAATATGCAGCCATAATTTTATTAAGATATCAGCAAAAATATACAAAAATATCATGAGGAAGAAGCCACTCAAGCAATGGGAACAACTCTACAATGAACAAAACAACGAGAACATGAGTTGTTGCAACTGTATAGAATGTCGGAGGTCAGTGACAGCGCTGTCTATATCAGTGTAGCTGCTCCTGAATACATATGTAAATGAAATCTGGCTAATAAAAAAAAAAAAATGCCCAACAAAGAGGATGTGGGCTCTCATACAAGATTTCTAGCTAATCTGGAAAATATTACTAGAAATTCCAAGAAATGTACAATGTGACAAATAACCCCCGAGTTGAGATGTCACTGCAAACTGGATCTGAATAAATTGATGCTATGATAGATCTGAAATGATGATGTCCTCTTGTTGCACTCAAAATTTTGACCTTGATATTCTGCTATCTGTATGAGCTCATTATCACTCATACTTTGCTTCTTTGCAAGTCTAAAACATCAATTCCTCATGTCAAGCCTTAAAAATAAGAGAAAATCTCTCAAAAGTCTCTAAAACTCTAGTATCACACTTTATCTTTGTCTTACTTGTGGTCCCACACCTAATGGTCATGTCTCCTGCGTACCTGACTGCACTTTCTCTGTGTTAATAGTGTGGACCCCTGTAAAAGATTAAAAAGGTGCAAGTAAAATCTAGAAGCTCAGTTTAAGCCATTTATGGAAGCTTCTAGAAACATTCCTGCGGTGGAAATATCTCCCCTTTGATGTTCATGCATCCCATCCAATAAGGAGCTAACCCCTTGATGTGAGGAACTAATCCCTTTGAAGAAGGATTATATCCCTTCTTGTTTGGAGCTATAACCTCCTCTTTTCCACTATAAAAAGAGGCATAGGGCAACCTCAAAGGGGTTAAGTTTTGGTTAATATTTTAGAAGAAAATAGAGTTGAAGCTTTAGTGTTATTTGAGGTAAAGTGTTTTTGGAACTTAGACTCCTTTAGTTGAGATTTTATGAGGAAAGATTACATACTTGTATGTATCTTGGTTGGAAGAGTGCAAGGCTTGTCGGAGTAAAGGAAATTCCTGCTTCGAACCCCAGGAAGACCTGTTCAACATCAAGGCTGAAAAGGTTGTAAGGTTCTTCTACTATTTCAAAATTAATACAAATAAGTTTATTTTTCTCAATATGTTGTCAATTGATTGTTTATTTTATGGATTCCTTGATCACCATAATAGATATGATTTATGAATATATGATATGCAGGTGCTATTTTATGTTTGTTTTTTTGTGATTGCAGATCTTTGAAGATAACTCTTTTGGGCGACTGAAGGATGACTACTACAAACAAGAATTGGATCAAGGTTGGATCGTAACACCTTTGTAGCATTTACTTATAAATCGTGATCTATCTAGAGAAAGATATATTTAATTGTCTGTTTATTGCTAGACTATCTTCTGATACTAGGGAGATCAATCTTGTCCGCAAGATCGATTTATCTAGCCAACAAATTGGCGACTCCACTGGGGATTGAACCCAGAATCTCCCAGAAACTACATTGTCTCATCATAAAGACCACAACAACCCAGAAACTACATTGTCTCATCATAAATACCACTCCTCCATGATAGCGTTGTTGATTTGTTCAAAGTTGACTGAATCAACATGATCCAATCCCTGTTCACACCCAAAGGTGCTTAATCCAGCTGCTTATTCTTCCTCCTTTCACATTAGGAGCAATATTATTCCTTCTAAAGGGGTTTTATGAGTCTCCCCACCTACTTATTCACATATCTAGTGATAAAAAAATTTGTAATATTCCATTTAGATGAAAGCTAAATTTTTGGAATATTACAAGGTCTCTGCCAGAACTCCAGGCCTAGGAAGTAATGCATCAGTTCTAGGTCCTTCATCTCGAACTCGGAAATGAGATTCCTCTTACATTGATGAATGAGAGGGTTAGCACCTGTGAGGAAGATATCGTCCACATAGCGAGCAAGACTAAGAGGCTTTTCTCTATCAACCTTGAAGTAAAGGTTCGGATCAACATTACTATGAGTGAAGCCCAGCTTCATCAAGTAGCTATCTATCGTCCCGTATAAAGCAATGGGGGATTTCTTCAACCCACAGAGTGATTTCTTCAACCTGCATACATGGGTGTCTCCATCCTAGACTTCTAACCCTAGAGGTTGCTCCACATACACCTCTTCCTTTATCGCACCATGAAGAAAGGTAGTCTTCACATCCATCTGATGAAAATTCCATCCTTCCATAGAAGTGAGGGTTATGATAGATCGGATGGTGGTATATCAAGACACAGGTGAAAATATTTCATCATAGTCTATGCTATCCTTTTGAGAGAAGCCTTGAGAAATGAATATCGCCTTGAAATTTTTAGCACTACCATCAGATCCATGCTTGATATTATAGAGCCATTTCGAGGTGACAACAATTTTGTACTTCGGTCTTGGAACCACATCCCAGATATCATTCTTCATAATGGACTCATACTCTTCCTACATATAATCCTTCCAGAATTGATGCTTTACGGCTTTTTCAAATGATCCACGTTCAGATTGTATGATTATACTTATGGCTTATAGGTACCCTTGGTATCTATTCGGCTTCTTGGTTTCACGGAATGTACCCCTTGGTGCCATATGTCTCTCAGCATCCTCCAGAGTATCCCTAAGCCATGAGGGTATTCTCTTTGGTGAAGGAGGTGGATCAGTAGGGTTTATTGATCCTTCAACATCGAGCATCATCTCATCCTTCAATTCTACCTAATTCCTAGACCTTACCTCACAATCTTCCTCAAAGGTCAGAAGATTTATCAATTTCCTAAGGAAAGCCTATTCATCAAAGGGAACATCATGGAAAATATCCACTTATATTTGACCAGGCACATAGACTCTATAAGCCTTACAAGTTTCATTTTAGCCCACAATCATTCCCTTCTTCCCAAAAAAATCCAACTTTCTCCTCTTCTCTTTCAGCACATGAAAATAAATGGGACAACTAAAAACTATAAAATGAGAGACGTTAGGTTTCTTACCAGAGAAAACCTCTTCAGGAGTTTTGAAGTCTATGGGCATTGATTTTGTATGTACACAACAATGTTTGCAACTTCTTCCCATAGAAACTTCAGAAGACCTTGGTCACATAGCATGGCATGGGAAACTTCCAAAATGGTCTTGTTCTTTATTCAGTAAGGCCATTTTTCTCAGGATTATATACGATTGTGGTCTCCCTCTTGATGCCAACTTCTCTACAAAAATCATTGAACTCATTCGTCCCATATTCAATGCAATTATCGGTCATCAAAATCTTCATATTATTCCCTATTTTATTTTCCACTAAGGCTTTGAAAGTATGAAACCACATGAAAGCCTCATCCCTCTTCTTCAATAATTATATCTAGGTCTTGCTAGAGAAGTCATCTATAAACGTCATATAATCAGAGAATCCTCTGAAGGATGTCACGGGCAGCATACCAAACAAATCATAATGTATCAATTGCAAGACATGAGATGTCTTTGTGACACTTGAGGGGAAAGGTCCACTTGTATGCTTTCCATCGGCACAACCCGGAAAGACACGTTCATGATCATTTTTGAATTCGGGCATCCCTGTCACCACCTTCCTTGCTTCGGGAAGGGCTTTTAAATGAAGGTGTCCAAACCTCTAGTGCCATAGTTCTGTTTGACGGATAATATCAAATGTGATAGCCCACGGTGCACTTCCTCCAACCTCATTGAGTGTATCAACTGTAAACCTAATCACGATAACTTCCTTGAAAATATTATTCCAAATGTGTACCTTCCCTTCAACGAATTCCACATTGAAACCTTAGTCTTCCATGGCCTAAATAGACACAATTTTCTTCTTCAAATCAGGTACATATAGTACATATTACAAGCGGAGGACTTGACCTTAAGATAAGTGGCAGGTCACAGTCCCAGTCCCTTTCATGGGATAGGTGGCATTATCTCCAAGGATAATTTTCATATTAGTATCCTTCTCAACCAAATCTAAAACTTCCTCCTTAAACCCAGTGAGGTGCCTTGAGGCACCACTATCAATCAACCTTTCATCCATAGTGTCAGGTGGAGATGCAGTAGAGAGGATAGATACAGGAATGAATTAATTTCTTTTATTATCAAAAAAATTAGATTCCTCATACCTGGAATTTCTTGACCTTTTGAAAGTTTTTCCATTTCCATTACTACCAAAGGGAGCGTTCCTCTTTCCTTTTAACTTTTTGTTCCTTTGATTTCCATTCTTCATGTTGTTGTTCTTGTCATCATCCCCGAGATAATCCTTCTTATTAGGGAATTCTCTAGCATAGTGGCTGGTCTTGTTACATGTGTAACATGATGTTCCTTTCTTTCCTTGGGCCCCTGCTCTTCCATGGTTCCTCGGACCACCATTTTTCTTCTTCTTAGCAAGAGTGGTGAAGGAAACATTACCTCCATTTTCATATTTCGTCATTCTTGTCTCCTCTTGAGTGCATTTTGACAATACTTAATCAAAATAAGGTATCACATTATTATTGACAATGATGGTAATGAATACATGCCATTTAGAGGAGAGACCTCCAAGTGTGGTGAGAACCATTTCTCGATCAGCTATTGTTTCCCCAATGGCCAGAATATCATTTTGGTTCTTAGTCAATTTCAGAAAATAAAGATTGAATGAATTCATCCCTGCCTTTATTAAGATTTTTAAATTGGTTCTTAAAGAAAAAGACTTGATTTGAATTGTTGGCCTGAACATATAGACCAAATTATCATACATCTCCTTAGATGTGCCTATCTCATAGATGTAGGCAACCAGAATCCTATGAATGGAATCTTGAATGATTAGCTTTGCTTTGATTTTTCCTCTCTTTTACTTTGACTTGGTTGCAGCAGGTGCAGATGATCGAGTCTCTTAGATTTTACCCTAAAAATAGTCCATGACATCTTGGTCTTCCAACATTAAATCAAAAGACATCTTCCAGGTATGAAAGTAAACCTTTCCAGTCAACTTGTCATCAGCTTTGAAGCCATTATAATTTGAGGTACCCATGGGTCCTTGACAAATGCTACTTCTCTAGTGATTGCGCTTAATACAAACTTGAGCTTTGTCTTTAGCTTAGCTCTGATTCCATGTAAATTATTGTAGATTTTATATGCTTGATGTGAATTTACTTTTATTCCTGATATTAAATAGCAATTACATAAACAAGAAAGTAAAATGTTGATAGAACATACCAATAGATCAATAGAAGACAAGTCGAAAATACACTTAACTTGATCAACAAAATATATGTGTTGAGGTGCACTACGGTGGTCAACAAGAGGCTTCAACTAGAAACTTCTCTTCATGGTCAACCAACCAGAATGTGTCACACAACCCACTCGGACAGATCTACACCCATCAAACCAATGCCAACAAAATTCAACATTGTCTACTCAACGGTCAATGCAAAACAAAAGCAAAAAAAATTCAATGTAGCCAAGTCAATGTCAACATCGAACATTGGTTTTTGTGCCAAAAAATGTGGACAATAGAGATCAAGGTTTTGGGAGATTTTTTGGTCTAGTTAACCAAGCATTGACCAAAGTCAATGCTGGTCAATTCTGTGTTGAAATCCCTAGACCAGATCTGAAACCCTAGCTACTGTTTTTCCCAAGTGTGAGTGAAGAGGAGCCTCCAAGATGATGATCAAACCAATCAGACATAGAGGGAGGATGTGTGATGAGTGATGGTGAAAATGACCTCCAAAGTTGACCTATATATATCCATTAGTAAGGGTGTGTGACACATCTATTGGGGCTCCAAGCCTACATTACAATTCTGGCCCACCTTGCACATAAATGGAATTAATTCAAAATAAATGTTTTTCTCATTGGATCAAGATTATCTTTAGATCGATCTTGCACCTCTCCAAAAGAGGAACCCAATAAAAATATTGGCATCGTCATTTGAGCATCATAACATGGAGGTTGGACCTAGTTGGCCAAAATTAAGAGACTCCCTATTACTTTTCAACTTTACATGATTCTTCATATTATGTACATGTCATTTGGATTTCCAGTTTAAAATAAATTTTCAAATTGGAATTTACATAATCCATAAAAAATTATGTGGCATATGGTGACTCGTGACATGATATAACATGGAATTGATGACATGGCAATATCAAGTAATTCTTGTTTCTTATTTCTATGTTTCCTTTATAGAATGTTCTCATGTCCACCTCCACATGGCTTAGAGATAAGGAGTCTTTGGTGATATAAGGTCTTGAGATGAGGTTGCAAACTACTGTCCCTTTTCTTTCTCTTGATTGATCAACTTTCATATTTAGCTATAAATTTGTATGCTAAAATTTTCCCCTTCTCCATATCCTTATTCATCATCTTGTCATGGTATGATAGACTACCTGCATCTACAATTCATTCATAATGAGATGAAATCAGTATTATAAACCCCTTGTCTAAGATGTTGGATGGTGATTCACTAACTGGACCAAAACCAAGTGGTAGGTTGAGGGAGAGGCTTAGTGACTTGGAAGTTGTGCAAATTAGGCAGTCAAGGGTCAGGATTTAGGCTTTAGATTATGAAATGTGTAGCTCAGGTTGGACTGGGCATGATGATTGTGTAAATGGGGTGCTCAAGGTATCAAGATGATGGCTTGTGCACTTATTTTTATCATTGTATAGTTCTAGAAGGTAGAGGATGCCAAGTGATTGTGAAATTTCATGGTTCAAGAGATCATGGTTGAGAATTGAGTGGTGTTATTGTGCAATTCGTAGGACTCACATGGTAGGAGAGAGAAATTACATATTTCTGGGGTCATAGGTTGAGATTGAGCACTGTTATTGTGTAGTGCATAGTCCCAGGAGGAAGGAGCTACATATTGTGTAGTTCCAAGAGGCAAGGTTTTACCTTGAGGGATGATATTGGATAATTAAAAATTTAGGAGGGTTCGATGAGGCTAAGTTGCTTGGTCGGGAAGCTTTCTAGATTTGGCTAAGTGTGGGATCGATGAAGTTGATATGAAAAATAGTAATAATTGACAATGATCACAAACTTTGAACACTTGGAAACACAACATAGATCATCTAGAACACATGAACACCATACATCCCTCTGCGTGAAAAATTTGCAACAACTTATGACAAGTGTGATACCAAAGATACACTTTGCGACAACCATGACCACACTTGCATGACAATGATTAAAAATTTGGAAATCAATGTGACGAGTGTTTACATGATAAGAAAAACTTATTTACACAAATAAAACCCCTTGAAACCACCAAAACTAGATTTTGTACAATGTGTGAAACTTAACATGCGAAAATATGACAATCTTATTTGCTTTCAAATGTCACCGAAAAACACAGATAACAAACATGAAATAAGTATCAATGCTACCAAGGACAATATGTAAGATAAAAGGAGGCTCCAAAATTTGGCTGTAGGCCAAAATTTCTAATGTTGTTGCAGCAACGACAAAACTATTAGAATTCCAGCTTCCCTGTCTAGGTTGATTCATTCATGCAGGGTCTAGTTCTTCAACAAGTATTGATTAATCATGCAGATCACTTTGGCTTCCCCATTTACCCCATGAATAAACATAGTCCCCTTTGTCCCTTATCATTTGAACACAAACATAGGATCAACATTATCACAATGTTTAGAATTAGGAAAGGGTTGTCTAGTTCACGAAATTTATATTTTCAAAGTATAGTTTTTCATCTTTGGTGTTTCTCCACTGCCAGTAGGTCTGACAATAGCCTAATGGAGTAATTATAATAACACAAAAATTTATCCACTTTTGTGAGCCTGCTCAGTACCCCGATGTAGTTTCTTTCTTCACCTCTCTATGCCAGAAGTCTTTCTCTTCTTTCTCCTTTATTTGTTTATTTTTAATAGTATTGCACAAATTCACTTATTAATTTCAAGGGTGGAAGATCTACCCAAAATTATTGAGAGGAGAAGAGGTTGTTCCTTCAGAGAACCATAAAAATACATTTTATTTAGGTTTTATTATTTATGTTTTTCCCCTTTTCCTCTTATAATTATTGGATAAGAATGAAATCACCTAATCATAAGGAATTGCATGCAGACATAATGTTTTTGCAATAGACATATGATTCATGGCTCAACACAAACTCTCCTTACAGAATGATGATATCCTCCATCAGAAAATCACTGACCAAAAGATGTAACCAACACAAAGTAGGATCAAAGGTCAGCCAATTTTTCCATGTCAAAAGAATCTTTTCAGCTTAGCCAAATACAAAGAATCCATAAAACACGTTCACAGATGATGCTTATTTACATGAACGAATAATAAAATTCGAGACCCAACAAAAAAGAAAATGAGAAAAAGGAAATATGTACATAAGGAAAGGCATAGTCCGATACCATCATTGAAAATATTGTTTTAAATCTTGGCCATTAATAGGTTGAGAGAGAATATTCCCCTCTCAGTTTTGAAGTTGATATGTGTTTTAGATAAGATTTTTATGCACATTGAATGGTTTGATCCACAAGGATTGGAACTTACAATGTTTACCTTGGTCCTCATTGGATTTGTCCCATTTCAAGACTAGGTCACCCACACTGAATTCATTTTTCCCTATAGAATTTTTTTCTAACCATCTCTTGATATGAATCTAGTGAAGACATATTTTTTCTTTTGATTTTTACCTTTCTTCTTGCAACTTGTGGATGGTGTCTATCCTACTCTTAAAAAAAAAAGAATGGCTTTCCCTGGGATTCTTATGAAATTTGGAGAGAATAAAAGTAGATTTTTGGAGGTAGGATGGCTTCTTTTCCACACACTAGGAAGTAAGGAAACATATTTAGAGAAGCTTTTGGTGTGAATCAATCAACCCATAAGGAATTCACCAAAGTGGAGTGCCAATTCCTTTGTTTAGAGAAAAAAATATTATTAATGATGTGGATAAGGTTCTTATTAGTAGACACAGCAAGATCATTTCCATGCATATAGTAATTAGGTGAATGTTTTAGCATAATGCCAATTTCCAATGCAAAATCATATAAGTTAAACGATGAAAAGTACGTTGCATTGTTGAAAACAAGTGAAGTAGGAACACCAAAATTGGAAATGATATTATCTTGAGTAATCTGTAGTAGTGATAATATAGTGGTGCAGTGAAGTAATCTGTGGTAGTGACAATATATTGGTGTTGCTTCAACAAGTGTGAAAAATTTCACTGATCACATCTAGGCCCCATTGTTGAAATGGTTCTTCCACAATGATAGGCTACAGCACGGCGACTGACTTTGTTAAGTCCCTATATTAATAGTATAGTCCCTTATTATGTTAGTGTAGCCCCCCTTATTGTTATTGTTGTACCCCTGTAACCCCCATATTGTTATTATTGGGCCCTTACATTATTATTATTAGTTCGGCTAGGATTACATTATGGCCCCATGGACTCCTATATATAGAAAGGAGGTTTTGTCATTTGTATCATCCAAGAATTGTTCATTCATGTAATGTATTAGAGGTTTCCCCCTCAAATTGGTTTATGTATAAGGCGTTGATATCTCTTTTCTTCTATTTTTGGAGATGGTTTCACAACATTTGGTATCAAAGCTTTGGATTCTAGGGTTTCGTTGCTCCAAACAGGTCATCATCAAATTTTCTCTATAACACTTTTTCTACGAAGGTTCGGAAGCTGAAATTCTTAGAGTGAAAAGACGAAATCCTGAGGAACAGTGTCACAAAATTTCAGAGCTTGGTTTGCAATATTTTCGGAGATATAATCTGTGGAATTTAGGTATTTTTGCGGGCTCCTGAATTTAACCTAAACATGTCATCGCGGAATTTTCACTATAATTTTTTTTCTACGAGGTTTCTGAAGGTGAAATGTGCACAAAGAGAATATGACATCTGGAATAAACTCCTATAAAATTTTAAGATCTTGGTTCGTATTACTTTTTGAGATATGATCTGTATAATTTAGGATTTTTTCAGGCTCCCTAATTTCATATCAAAGAGGTGATCGTGGAAAAAACATCATAACTCTCTCTCTGAGTCTCGGATTGAGATTCTATAAAAAATGGCTGTAATTACACAGACTTTAGTTCCCTTTCTATAAATTTTAAATCCGAAGGAGGAAACAGTGACACGTGGTACGTCTTACAAGTTCGCTCTACTGAACTAGTCCATAATTAGGTCATTGTGGGAGATTGGACATAACTTTTCCTTGAAGAGTCCAAATTAGCTCAGACCTATGGCATTAGAAAGAATATTTAGAGGGCTACTTCAGGGCCAAATTTCAGTTATTGAGGATCCAAAATCTCATAGATAATTTAGTTTCAATATCGAGCTTCGCAAAATAAAGAAAAAGGTGTGTATTCGATTTTTAAAATTCCATAACATTTGTTCGGAAAAGCAGTTTTAAGTGATTCCAATGGAATATTTTGGAATTTTTATCAGTATTGGGTTCTATAATGGCTAAAAAAAATAATTCCATACCCATGAAGCCCTCAAAAATCTATACTATGACGCATGAAGAGGAAAAATTGCAGTATGAGATATCAAAATTATGGTACCAAGTGCAACAAATTTCAATCTTATGAAGAGCAACCGAAGATGACATATATGGTTTAAAATCATAAATGGAGGCTAATTTGGATGGTTTGAAGGATAAAATAATAGCTAATATGGATGATAAATTAGTGGAAGATCACATCGAGCATCAACAACAAGTTCTCAAACTCTCAAAAGATAACCTAAATTCGGTGCACAATCTAATGAAACAATAGGAAGAACAACATCACATTGAAAGAAGTTCTGAAGCAGTCATAGAAACAAGAACTCAACAAGTAGGATCAATTTCAAAGTATCTCAGCAAGTGGAAGAACTTTCCTGTAGAATATTCCACATGGGAGGATGACAATTTTATACAGAAGCATCAATAAATAATCAAGCGTTGAGGACAACACTTGTTTGAAGGAGAGGGGCATGTTAAGTCCCTGTATTAAGAGTGTAGTTCCTTATTATGTTAGTTTATCCCCCCTTATTTTTATTGTTTTACCCCTGTAACCCGCATATTGTTATTATTGTGTCGTTACATTATTATTGTTAGGTTGGCTAGGATTACATTGTGGCCCCACTAGGATTACATTGTGGCCCCGTGGTCTCCTATATATAGAAAGGAGGTTTTTTCATTTGTATCATCCAAGAATTTTTCATTCATGTAATTTATTGGAGGTTTCCCCCTCGAAGTGGCTTATTTATAAGGCGTTGATATCTCTTTTCTTCTATTTTTGGAGCTGGTTTCACAACATAATTCCTTCCTCATCCATCATAATTCTGATAGATCAGAAACTTGCGGGCATATGCATGAGAATCCTTTAATAGAATGGGCCATTAAAAAATAGCTTGCATAACTTTGTGTGGCATTTTGTAACCCACAAAGATTCCCCTAGTTGTTCCATCTTGGAGATCACGTAACACTTTGTCGGAATCATGCACTTCCAAGCATTTGAGAAATAATCCATTATGGTTCTTTCTGATAAGCACCCCATGCACCGATTGGTAAAATAATATTTTTAATCTACTTTCCCTCTTTTTTGTTTGAATAAGTGAGAGGCAAAGTTTCCATCCTCGAGATACTAGTGCACATTCGCGTTCGAAGAGTTTTTGGTAGTAGTGGGAGAAGCTCACTCAACATTATACATCTTGAATTCTTCCTCCCATTTGGATGGATCATATTTTGTTGCATCCATTGCTTCTACTACTAGCCAACATAGATAATGTCCCTTGATAGTGTGAACTAGTTTGAATTCTAAGTCATACTCTTATAAACCAATCATCTAGTTTTCTCATCTCTAACCCAGCTTTTGTTAGAAAAACAACAATATGGCTGATGGGTGTGGAACAAACATAATGAAATAATTCCCCAAGATATAGGGTTAGAAGTGATTCAATTACTTATATAATGTATATGCCTACTTATCAATGAAAGGATAGTTAATTCTCGGTCCTTACATGCTAACACTAGTTAAAGATATTGGCTACTCATTATTTTGATAATCTTTCTGCATAAGTACAATGACAAAGAAGTATTAGATGTGAAGGTGTAGAGCAGAAAATCCTTATTGAAATTTGTGCTCTATAAGGCTAGTGCTTTTGTGATAGATTTCTTAATACTAGAAAACACATTTATTTCTATTTTATCCCGCTTTTGTTTGCATCCTTATTTACCATATCCTACATAGGTTTCACAATTTGAGCATAATTCAATATGAACTTACAGAAAAATTTTGTCCTCCCTAGGAAGGAATACAACACTTTATTATTCATTAGGAAGGGTATTTGTGTAATATCTTTGACTCTTTTAGGCTCCACTTTAATCCCACTTTTTGTAATGATATGGCCCAAGAGGTTTCCCTCACAGACTGCAAAAACACTCTTCTTGGGATTAAGAGGAGACCCATGTTTCTAACATCGCTTGAAGATTTTCTTTAAGTGATGTAGATGGGTGCATATATTATTTGAGAAAATCGTGACGTTTTCAAGATACAACACCATGATTTTTTCAATCAGTACATGAAATGTGACGTCCATCACTGTATGTTGAAAATTTTTGTTAGCATTAATTAGCCCAATGTGCATTGTTGTAAATGTGAACATGCCCCACTTCGTTCGAAATGTAGTCTTAAGCTTGTCAGGCTCAGAGACCAGAACCTGATTGTATCCAGAATAACCATCAAACAAAGAGGACATTATTGACCCTAATAATGTTTGCAATATCTGTTCCATATATGGCACGGGTTATTTTTCTTTGACCGAGGTGAGGTTGATATTTTGAAATCCATGCATAAGCATATTTCCCTAGAATTATTCCTTACTGGGACACGATTTGACACACAGGTTTAATGTCACACTTTATAAATGATCCAAGCATTAAGTATCTTCCTCAACTCATTCTGAATCAAAGGCTCAAGCATTGAAATAACCTTCTACAACTTTTGCTGAAAAGGCTTCCCCCCCTCCTTAATTGGGATAAAATTATAGATTATTTAACCATCATACGTTTTGAGCTCATCATATGTCCACATGAAAACATATTGGTACTTCTTGAATAACTGGATAAATGGTTACCTATCTTGTGGTGTGAAACAACTACCAATATTAGCAAACTTCGAATCTTTCTCCATTCCAACATTAATATGTTCATGTGACAACATCGAACTATGGGTTTTGGTTTTGAATAGACCTCTAAAGTGATTTTTCAAGTCATACAAATTTTCTAATAACGCCATGCCATTCGGCATGGGGATCTCCTTGTTCACATGAGCAACATATTTGTTAGAGTGAGGCCCCCTAGAGTATCTCTTTGGAAAAAATTTTCTAAGTTCTTTTGTATGCATTGTGCGGAAACAGTCAAAGGGGAATTGGGGTGAATCAAAGTACATTAATTATTGTAATGGGTTAAGGGAAAAACTATGACTCTCAAACCATGATTTGAGACCATGGTGTGTGTGCATTTTATAATATAAATATGTAAGAGCGAGTCGAGTAAAGGGAGATATATTTTTTGGTTGTTTGATTAATGTTGTGATGTAATTCTGTGGTTAGTATGTGTAGAAATGCTCCTATTGGCTATGTGCGTGGAGACCTAAGTCCTGAGTTGTGTGCAAACACTATTGATGTGTGCACAGAAGACATATTGTACTGAATTGTAGTTCTCTTAAAAAAGAAGGCATTTTTGGCAAACCCAGATTCTTATGTGATTTATTCTTTATATTATATTTTATTTGTCATCAATCTATAATATTCCCAATTGGGGAATGCAACAATATATGAACACAAAACTAGAAATAGTAGTGTAAATCAACTCATTAACATTAGACACCAATATGGAGTCATAGCATCATGTATTATATCAGCAAATCAATACAAAATAGTGAGGCATAAATCATCTACAATGAAGGAACAATCCTCTCATAAGAAATCACTCCCAAAAATGAGTTGTTGTCACAATATAAAATTTCGGAGAGAAACTAAAACACACTCATATTGGGTATAAATACAGCTATATATGATACAATGATACAAAAACACTAATAGAGGCCCCAATAGAATCTAAACATAGATATCCGGGCACTATATCAGCTTTCTAATACAACCCAAGAGGGTTTCCGGAAAATGCACACAATGTGCCAATGTAAGTTGTAGCCCTAGGGCTGAAGATATGTTGCAACAACTGAAATGAGAAGATATGGCTGAAGCTAATGTAGAGAACTACATATCTTCTTCAATAGATCCTCCGGATGAAAGAATGGCTCCTCCACTAAAGAAATCACCTCTCAAAGCAACCACTGCAACTACCCCTGCAACTCCTCCCTAAAATAACGTAGATCTAAGCTAAAAATGCGTTGCAGGGGATAAATCCTCCTTATCCTACTACTAAATGTGTCAATAAAGCTCAAATCGCTTCCTTACATGCCTTCCAATGGATGGAAACCTTCCTCCATTACAAAAATAGCTCTGAAGACACCCGATCTAATTCTCCACTCCTACACCTTGAAACACAACACAATATCCTGCAGAAAAGTGCACTGACGAAGAAATTTGTAGCTTGGTCTGAAACCTGAATGTGGAAATGAAATGAAATTCTCTTCGAAGAGGCCTCTCAAGGAAATAGGTGGGATTCCCGCTCGGGAACACTCAGTGCTAATTAGCACAACAATCTCAACTAAACAGCTAAATAATGCAAGAAGTCTAAACAAACCACATAAAATAATAATCCAAAACATCACCCCACATGGCTGCAATCCTCTCCCTTATATAGATTATGAGATTCCTTGCCCTTGGCCCCATTCAATTAATTCATTTCCTCCATGAAATCCATCTCCCTCCACAACTGCGTTATTCCTCATTTAATGTCCACTCCTCCATGACGATGTTGTTGACTTGGTCAAAGTTGACCTCTTCAACATGATCCAACCCCTGTTCATACTCAAATGTGCTTTATTTAGATGCTTAGAAGGTCTCCTTTCACACTTGAAGTGTTTTTATTGCTGCTAAGGAGATATATGGGCCTCCCCACCCATTTATTCACCTACCTAGTGACAAAATGATCTATAATATTCCATTTAGCTAAAAGCTAAATTTTAGGAATATTACACAATTTGAACCTATTCTATTGATGTGTATTTACTTATGTTAATGGTTAATTTAATCTATGTGAAAGTATTATTCTATGTTAGATAAGTAGATCTGAATGAAGTATAATTAGCTACTGCGTGCGAAATATATTGAAGTAATCTGTGACAATTTTTGAAAGGGTTAGATCCATTAAAAATGGATGCACATATATTTTTTATTATTTGCAGTAAGTATGATTAGATCTTCCACATCAAAAGCTCACTGAAGGTGCAGAAACCTGACACGAGCACCCCCCTATATTGCTTAAGGTGATACTCTGGTTTGCACAAGTAGACCACTGAAAAAAGGGACAATAGTTGGAGGGTTTCTTGGTTGCGCATAACTCTGAACCTGATTCAAGACTGCTCAAGCCAACAAATGGTTCTATTGCCGGGACCAGGATCATTTTGAGGAGATTTTATGTATTAGCACCCGAAAAGGAACGAACTGCAAGATTATATCAACAAGAAGATACATGAATTTTTGATCCAGGAAAAAAGAAACTCTAAATTGTCTGAGAAGATTGGTCACAAAGTTATATCTACACAAAGGTCCATGAAATTATATTTTCTTCCTTTGCAAACGAGTTGCAAGAGTGGTTTTCTCATCTTTATGAATTCTAGACTTGCGTAAAGGACGATGCAATCACTCAGTGGACCCTGGAGTTTGTACAAAAATTAGAGAAAAGTAGCAACAAGATCACATGTGTGGTAGATCATTGGATCGATAGTTTTCTGGGAGGAATTTTGGTTTAATTCACTGTTGATCAATTTGTATCGTATTCTGAAGTTGAAGTAAATTTTTTCAAGGGCCCTAGAGGTAAGTTTCTATGATCTCTAAAGCTATGGATTAAAATGATATTGTGTGAACAGGATACTCTGTGCAGCCATATTGAGTGAATGCCCTGTAGAGGCCCAACTACATGTAGTAGAAGAACCTATAGAGTAAATATAGATGAAGGTTTTGTTTACCTCCCTCTCAAAGGTAAATATGACAATGACAAAGAATCTAAAATTAGTAGCTCTGGTGAATCTATGAACTCTGAAGAAGATGAATTGTAAGATCATGATAGTCTTGGGTCATTGGCCATAGTTCAGATCCTAGCCACTCCACTCCCAAACTCATCTCTCTCTAACAAGTCATCCACTGCACCTCCACTTCCACCACCAGATGCTAAGATGGCCACCTCCATGAAGCTTCCCACTTTCTGTGCTATCAAGAATGAAGACATAAATAAATTCTAGTTTATTACTGACATTGTATGGATATCACATCATCTTAATAATGAGGATGTTAAGAAAGCACATCTGGCCGCCACTTTTCAATACCACTGGATTGGTACATAAGGTATGTGGTGAAAAATACTAATGCACCTATTGAAAATATAAAGGCCACATTAAAGGAATAATTCAAGAAGCCAAAATTGTTCGCTCAACGTGTAACTGAGTTGAAGGATATTTTCCAAGAAGTGACAAATCCATATGGGATGTAAATTAATGGCTGAAACACACAATCTGAGGTTAAGTATTTACTATTGATGACACTCAACACAAATAGTAGTTCATTTCTATGCTTCTACCCCATTTTTTCCAGCCCCTAAGTCAGAAGAATATTTCCACACAGTTCAAAGATGTAGATATTGGAATGCAACTAGAATCTTCAGCGGTACCAACTATATGGATTGGGACCCAGAAGATCCAAAGCCAATTGGAGGAAATGCACTTATAAATATAGATTCTTTGCAAGGATACAAGAAAGGAGTCATGTGTAGATGTATTTTGTATACACTTCAAAGTTTCCAAACATCACAAGGATCAATGCCTTGTATTCAACATCTATCTATCAGCTGGAGCACTAAGCCCACTAAAGAGTGCATTAGGACCAAGTGGAAATCCTACATTATGGTGCACAATTTTTCAGGAAATGGGTATGCATATGAAATTTTTTTTGCAAGGATTGGTAAATATATCCCTCAGCTTTAGCCACCTTTTTGCAAATTTTTGTCATTGGTGGGACATGATGAGAAGCACTATCGCAACTTCGATTTGATGATTGACCATGCTGAGCTATATAGGATGCAAATTGAACCAACCTCACCAGCATCCATGTCTATGCGTGGTGGATTACAATGTAGAGGACAAGGAAGAGGAGGAGTATTTGGTCTAGGAAAGGGGGAAATCATATGTTATAATTGTGGAAAAGTGGGTCATTATGCACATGAATTTATGAATCCAACACAATAATCTTGAAGGTACTATAGAAAATTTGATCATGTTATTAAATATTTTCGTATTTTGATTGCAAAAAAGTAGGAAAAGAAAACACAGAATCCCACTCAAAATATTCAGATGGTAAGAGATGAACTGCACAAAGAAGAATGAAGTATTCATATCATCACTAGGAGTGGTGCAACCACAAGTGAAGACAAAGGGACAAAGCCTACAACTAATCTCTAGATTTGAAAAGTGCTTGAAAAGAAGGAAGAATTCAACTTATAATGAGAAAAAATAAAACTTTGTAGAAGCGAAGAAGGATTTCATAGAAGTGGGAGCCTCAACATCTATAGCATCAAGGAAGACTATGGACATGATCGGGGGAGATGAAGAGATAAAGCCCTTCCTACTTGTTTGTATCAAATTGTTCTGCAATAAGAAGGAAGTCAAGAGGCTACAACCTTTAATAGACAACTGCGCAAAGAAATAAAATCCTTGGTTGGAGTAGAAGGCTGTTAATAAGATCTATAAGAATAAAAGAAGAATTGGACAGGAAATGAGCTTGATTGCTCAGATTGGTGCATATGAGATTGATCAGATCATTTTGTATATAGGATATTATGCGAATCTTTTACCAAAGAAGACTTCGAAATAGATGGGAGAACCTAAGTTGTAATGGTCCACTATCTAGATGCACATGGAAAATCAACAAAATATTATCCCATTAGGAAGGCTCTCACAAGTAGTAGTAGATATCAAAGGAGTAAGGGTACTCACAGAATTTGAAGTGATACATATTTTTGATGATACTGAACCCTATCCTATGCTTTTGAGTCAATATTTGGCTATCGATATAGGTTTCATCATCAATATTAAGTGAAAAAGTATGATATTTTAAAGTAATGGAACTAGGGTTATGGTCCCCCTAGATCCTGCCAAAGGAGAAAGATATACATAGCTAGTGGGCGCAGATGATGATGTTTATCATATTTATAAATTGAATTCATGAGATGAAGACTTGAACAAACCGATAGCCAATGGAAGACTCAAATGGGAGAAGGATATATCCTGCTTTTCATATTCAGATGAGGAACTGGTAGAACCAATTGCACAAAGTCTTTGTGTTGCACTGCAATTGGGTGAAAAAATATCTTTGGTGCATACCCTTAGAGGTACGATATTTTCTAATATGATGGTTTGAGAAATGTTAACCTATTTTTAGAATAACTTGAAAAATTTTCCGCAAAAGAGAAACAGTTCCACGCACTTGATATAGCATTTCGCTCAACCCCAACACGTTGGTGGGAAACTTGGATAACGTGAGAGAATGTACACACACGATGTAGCTATGATTTGAGAATCCAAACACTAGAATGGGAGAGACCTATTGTGTAGAAGGCAATTCATGCAAACACTTGGCTCGATGGACTGAAGCATGGGGCAAAGAACTGAAGCCAAAATGGGTGCATATATTCATCCACACTTTGGGGAAGGTTCCTACAATCTGGTACCTTGAAACCGAGTTGCGATGAGGAACCAATGAATGGATTACATTGATAGAAAATCTTATCCCAACATTTAGTTTTGAAAGTGGGTTTGAATGCCTAGATAAGGCACTGTAGGATATTTAGGAAGTCATATTTAACCACACAAAACCTAAGGTTCAGCATGCCTTTCTAGCATGGGACGCACAAATGAAGGATATTGCTAATTGTTGAAATTTGTCATTTGAAGATAATTAGGAAGACCCAATGAAAATTAGATCCTTGAATATGAAGGAAAACGCATTGTTGTTCGGCCTATGATCGACTCACTAGATGTAACTAAGCCTCTGAAGATTCGGCAAGTCAATATTGGCTCAGAGGAGCAGCCGGAATTAGAAAAGAGAGGAGAGTACTCGGATGATGATACGGTGGGTAAGGTCATGAGATTTTTCATATGAAATTTTCTTACTTGAAGGGGATAGTAGGATATCTTGGGGTGATAAAGATAACCTTGAATCTGGATGCACAACTTGTGAAGCAACTCCTCTATAGGTGGAATCCAAAATATAAGAAGAATGTCAAAGAGTAATTGGAGAAAATGGTCGTTGTATGGAACATAGAACCAGTGGAAGAATAAGATTGGGTGAGCCCTATGGTTGTGCATGACAAGAAAACCAAGGGATAAATAAGGAGTTGTGTGGATTTATGAAAATTTAATGATGCTTGCATACATGACCCATTCCTAACCCCATTTTCTGATGAGATACCAGGAAACGTGGGAGGAAAGGAGGCCTAATAATTCGCGGATGGTTTCTTAGGATACTTCTAGATCAGAATCACTCTGAAATATAGAAGCAAGAAAAAATTCACGACAAAATGGGGATCCTCTTAGTACACAATCATGCCATTTGGCCTAAAGAATGCACCAACTATCTTCTCGCTCATGGTGGTAGCTGCATTCAAAGAATACATTCATAATTGATTAGAAGTATAATTTGATGACTGTACTATCTTTGTGTTACACCATTTTTTGGTCATATAACCTGTTACTATTAGATGGACCTAAGAAAACCATGTAAGACCAATTTTACCCTAAGTAAAATTTCTTTCACTACGAAAAATAACTTAGTAAGCTACCTTTATTAAGTTGTTTATGGTCTAAACAGAAAACCCCATGAGGAAATATTAAAGAAATCCACATTTTTTTTATTTTCCTCAAGGAATAATTAGTTAAACAATAGTTTAATTAATATTCTTGGTCATATTTAACCCAAAAAAGGAAAATTAATTAGATAAATTATTATTTATCTTATTATTTTCTAGGAATAATTATTTAAACCTTATTTAAATAATATTCCTTGTTAAATTTGACTAAATCATTTATAAGTAATTAAATGAATCATTATTTATTTGACTATTACTCAACCACATCCTTAAAATAATATATAAATCATTTATTTATTTATTATTTACAAATAAAGGGATTTGACCCAAGTCAAATCCTTTTTCCCTCCAATAAATATAATAAAATATTCCATAAAAGTTGGATCTTGATTTGGTTAATAATATTTTAATTATGCACCATCTAGACTAACTCAATATTTTTCTATAAATAAAAGGGTTTTTCCATTCACTCACTACCTTTTGTTGCCTAAAATATCACTCTGGATCTATACTTCTCATCTGACTTTGATCCACCATCATTGTCATATTTTTCTATTTTTTTCTTGTGAGCTCCCTTTGAGTTCCATTTTTGTCTGGGTTCTCTACACCATCAAGAGAGAGGAATTTTAGATCTGAAGTGCTGAGGACTTACAAGAACCCATCCCATTGAGCAAAACTGGTAACATCCTTCTATGTTTTCCTCCTAAGTGCCCTTAATATAAAATTCATTCAACATATCCTTGTCTTGTATATTGGATGCATCGAGTAAATCTCGTTTTATTTACTACTTAATGTCTTTTAATGCATAGATCTAGATTTTTGCAGCATTTATCTTGATCGCCTAATTGTAGATCTAAAGATATTGGCAGCCATCTTTGTTGTTAGGGTTGTTTGTTATGCATAGCTAAAGTGGTATTTTTTCATACACTTGTGATTAAGATTCATACTAACAACTGGCGACTCCACATGGGTTTACGATTACGACTGCTGCAGTTTTTCAGATCCCTGCATATCCTACTTCTTCAAACCGTAGGATTTATCTTCGTCTACTTGATTTGATTTTCTTGATGTTTTTTTTAACCTATAAAACCATAAAACATTAAAAATTATAACTTTCGTGTGTTTTCAGACCTATTACGCAGGTGACATACATCAGCCACAGCTAAGACGATACATTCTGGTGAAACCTACTCCCGAGAGCACCAGAAGTGCAGGTCACACTTTTTGGCCCTAAAACTACGACATGGAGCTTTAGGATGTGGAAATCTGCCCAAAATCTGTGACCTCAGCAATAAATAGGTCAGAAACTGCAACCTCACTTTTTTGCGGGAATTTTTCAGAAGGTTTTCTAGGTTTGTCTGGGCCTCTGTTCAGGGTTGTCTGACCTCTGTCTCCACCCATTTTAGACTTGTAATTTTTCTATTTTTCTCAAAAAAGTGGGAACCTAGCCACATAGGGCTTCAGTACCCTCCACACTTTGTGGAAGAGTTTTAACTGCTGCAGGTTGTCTGAAATTTTCATAGCATTCAACCATTTTTTATATATAATACCTCACCTTCAGATCCACTTCAGATTAGTTGTTTATCCATCCAAATTAGCTCCTTCAGTTTTTTTTGGGTTTTCCTCTAGGGTCCACTCTGTTTCCCTCCAGGAGATAGCCTTTTGCCACCTCATTTACAACAACTTTTCCTCTGATTTTTTGTTGTTTATTTGCACCTATTTCCACCAGATCTGAACTTTACATCCCTATCCCTCCTGAACTTAGATCTATTGGTTTTTTTGGTGTGTTTTACTATTTTTTTCCCACCTACAGATTACTTGTTGAGAGGCCCGCCTCCTTGGGTTTAGATTATTGCATTATTAGCTATTTATTTTCTACTGGAGAGCTTGCCGGATTATCCACAGTCTTATGAAACAATTGTCGACGTTTCGAATCCCAACTGGGATCCATCTTCAGGAAGAGTCCTGAAGATGGATCCCAGTTGGGATTCGAAACGTCGACAATTGTTTCATAAGACTGTGGATAATCCGGCAAGATCTCCAGTAAAAAATAACCACAGAAACTTGAAAACCAATATTTATTTTCTGTTATTTCATTTTCATATACTGTTATTTGCAAGTTTATTTACAGTTATACAATACACTTTTTCTTTTTCTCTACAAACATCTGGGTTTAAAAATTAAAATTTACACACTTTACACACACACCCTAAGTGAAGAAGAGCTTGGTTAACACCGCCAAGAAAATACTTTAACATTGAAATCAATTGATCCTGCACCTCTATGCCCTTGTTACAACATTGAAATTAGTTGATCTTGCACCTCTCCACCCTTGTTTGTTTGTCTTCCCTTGTGCCATGCTTGTGTCATCATCATTGCGCCATCAAGGCGTTTATCCTGGAGACTTATTGGCTTTCATCCTCAGTTTCTGGTAGGAAGACTTACTCCTCCGCGTAGGATTAGAGTTAGTCCTCCACCAAGTCTGCACTCTGACTCCTCTTTTGGTTCATTGGGTTCTCCTTCTGGTTCTGCTCCCGCTTCTCCTCCTGTCAACTTCACCATGTCTGGTTCAAAACCTAACACTAGTGGTAGCCTCGACCCTAATGCTGGGAATACTACTAGTGGGACTGCAACAGGAACTACTCTGACTGCTCCCTTGCTCCCCTATATGGCAGGCCTCAGTCTTCCCAATTTTAACCAGTTGATCAATGACCCTATACACCATGATGCTAGTTGGCCTGCTATGTTGACCAAGCTCCCTTCGGACATCCCCAAGTTTGAAGGCCTTGCTAGAGAAGATCCTACAAATCATGTTCGATCTTTCCACATGTGGTGATTTTCTAACTCCATTACCGATGAATCTTTCTGTCTTCGGTTGTTCCAACGTACGCTTATAGCTGAAGCTTCTAAGTGGTATGTTGATCAGGCCTCATCCTCTCATACCACCTTTGCGACTGTTGCTCAGGCTTTTCTGTCTTATTTCCAACTTCCCCTTCATTATGACACTGGTATCGAACTTTTGATTTCTTTTTGTCAATCATCTACGACCCGCCTATCTGATCATGTCCAAAAATGGCGGAGAAGAAAGATCCTATCTCGAGCCCCTACCTTCGAAGACCATGTCTACATGGACTGGTTCCTTAGATCTCTCTTACCTTCTATCAGCAAATATGTTGCATCGCATTTCCCTAGACCGAAGAAGCCGCTTTCCAAATTGCGTTAAAATATAACCTTAGCTATGCTCAGTTGGGTTATGTTTATACCATTTTACCTGATATTCCTGGACCCAGTGGTGCTAACGCACCGGGGCATCTCATGCCACCGACAGTATCGTTGGAGCTGTCTCTCATCCATACACTCAGAATCCCATGGGCTATGGTTTTCCTCAGGGGGAAGCCAGAACCTCCTATATTTTTCCCCCTCTCGGTAGCATGTATCTAGGATATATCATACCTCCTCCTTTTTTCCAACCTCCTATTTACCACACTATTACCCAACCCTCTTATTATCAATATCCATCGCCTAGTGCTCCAACTCCTCCAGCATTAGCACGTGATCCTCCCTTTCCTTCTCAAACCCCACAACAGCAGCCACCACCCCCTCAGGGGCAGGTGTATGCACAACACGACGCAACTCCTCCTCCCTCTAAAAAGAAGAGGAAAGGCACTCAAAATAAATGTACTCTCGGTAATCCTAGACCTAATCTACAAAATAATGCTCCTAACACTACTAACCAATAACAGGGCACTCAGCCCAAGCAGGACAAGCCTATTCGCATGAACAAGCCTTGTTCTTGTTGTGGTGTTTATGGTCATTACACACATGATTGTCCCCTTTTGCCACAGATGAAGTATATGTGGGAGTCTCAAGCAACATTGCAAGGACAACAAGCCTCCCCTTCCATCCCTCCTAGTGTTGCGCCTAGTCAACCAGCTGTGTTTACTAATCCTTTCCCTCAGCAAGGATTTGTGGCTACCCAACCACCTGAAGGTCAAGTGGCCAATCAACCTCTTCCATCTGGTACCTCTGATTACCAAATTCTCATGATGAATTCTAACCAACCTATAACCGTACATATCAATCTTCAGACTCAGTCCCGTCAGTACAACAAGCCTCCTGCTACGTCTATCCCCAAGCTACCTCCTTCGGTCTCTAGAGAGCCTCTTTCGACACCTAATGGTCCCTTGTAGATCCCTCAGCCTACGGTGAAGGTTCATACCAAGATCCCTAAGAGACCACTACGCTGAAATACTGCTTCTGGAAAAGCTACCCATTCATATAGTATAGTAGATGATTTGGCACAATCTCCTGCTGCCATATCAACATTGGAACTCCTCTAGTCGTGCCCTTCACAAAAAAAAGCTCTACTATCTCCCATGGGCACTGTATATCCTTCCAATAATCACTCATTCGTATTCGATTTTGATCGGTTAGAGCATCCTCCTCTTCCTTCTTTCGTCGCCTTCCAAATCCCAGTCAAGATCCGAAACACCAATGTTTCCTGGTGTATCATTGATGAGGGGGCATCCACTTGTGTGATGTCCACTCCAGTTTGGAAGCAAATCGGATCACCTGATTTGGATCCTTCCATGATCACTCTCCGAGCATGGGATGGCCATGCCTCCCAGCCCATTGGCCTATTTCGCAATTGTCCTATT
>JAXQQM020058192.1:0-104970 GCA_034641835.2 Pinus albicaulis | reverse complement strand
TGGTTTGTAAACAAACAAAGATGAGCTTTTTCAAAACAATGAATCTTTATTTCTAAGCCTTTTATTTCTATAAAAAGAAAAAAGGGACCCTATTTCTAAATGAATTTTATTTCTAAAATATAAGAAAAAGGGAGGGTTGTTGTATAGTACAACACATTACAGTATTAGCACTTCAGTTAGTACTCCTGAAACAATGGCTCTCAACCCTGTACATAATGAGAGGTTACCAACTGCTTCAGTCACCCAGGTGGAAAATAAAACAGAGTCAAGCACTCCAAAGATACAGTCCACTTTCAATTTAGAGAGTGAGATTGCCAGAATCAAAATCTATGTACCATTATCCGAGCTGGCCACTCAAGATGTATATAAAGGCCAAATTTTGAAACCATTGAATCTAGGGGAAAACAATGACACTGTAAATTTGAATGATGATCAACCTGCCCTCCTGTTTGGTCCAAAGATTGAGGGAAAATTCCAGGAGGGGGTGGTTCCACCTTTCTATGTCAGCCTCAACGTTCATGACAAGATACTTCACAATGCAATGCACGACTTTGGTGCATCACACAATCTAATGCCTAAGGTAGTGATGGAAAGGTTAGGCCTAGAAATCACCAGACCCTACAAAGACTTATACTCATTCGATTCTAGCAGAGTAAAATGCTAGGGCTAATCAAATATTTATGTGTGAGTTTGACCCAGATTCCTGCCAAATGTATGGTCATGGATGTAGTGGAGATGTGCCACCTAAATTTGGCATGTTACTGTCTAGATCATGGGGAGCCAAACTGCAAGGAACAATACAGATGGATGGCTCATATGCCACTATCCCCATATTTGGCCAACTGAGAAGACTATATAGAGAGGCTCAAATGAAATTCCTAGTCAGTAGCCCTGAGAAACCCGAAAATTGTATTTGTACTTGTTGATGCCTCGAAAATCGCTGCAACAACACTGGGGGATAACCACCCGGTCCGGACCTTAAACAACTCCTTTTCTGTTTGGGATGGTGGCTCCGACTGGATATAATGGGACCAGTTTCCCGATAAAGAATAGAAAGGGGTGGATGAATGATTGTTTTAATAAATGATAATGAATGGAGTACTTAATCTATAAGCAAAAAATGCAAATAACTATTTTATCCCGGGAAGCTTCTATTCTTAAGTGCAACGTTTGATGATCTGTGTTTGTCAATAGGCATATAGATGACACTATTCAATAAACAAAGATATTCATTTAAATAATAATTACTTCATTCAATTAGTTGAATGAAGTAATTGATAAAACATTGTTACACTTATCTTTATATTACTGATACACAAATGATTGAAAGAATAGCAAACTGTAAACATCCAATAGTGGAAAGTATAAAGATTGTTGTTAAAACACATTTAAATATTCAATAATAGCAAAAGTAATCAAACAACAATTTTCATAACAAGAATGAATTCAGACATAGATAGTAGTACCATATGAGCTGCAAGTCACTCTCAAATTCAATCGCAATTTGAATTCCTTCTTCTGACTCAGAAATACTTTTAGATAAAGGCAGTAGTGCACATCCACATAAAAGCTTCGTTATCAAAATTTGGAAAAAATTGGTCCAGTTTTCATAAAAAAAATATGCCTGAAGTACAGTAGTGCAACTTTAGGTTTCAGTCATATACAAAAACTTACGACCCTTTCTAAATACATGAAAGGGTCTATAAATACTAAATTAAACTAAATATCTATGAAGGCGAAAAATCTACTTAATTGGTATTAAACAATCTTTGCTTGCTCCTTCACGGCAATGGCGATGCAGGGCATGAATCATCACTTAGGATGTTCGTCTTAGTCTGGTGGCATGTTGAAAGCATCGACTCCACTTGGTGGTCGGTTAAGCGGGGTGAGTTGGGCAGCATAGGTGGCATCACGTATTTCGGGAATAATACATAGGGTCACCCGATTGCATACGAGAGAGGCATTTGAGGGCGGCTCTCTGGCTGTAAGGTTTGAATAAGAACATCCAATAGGTGTCCCATGTCAAACTGTTAATTCCTGCAATTAATCTGCCAGTTTTCTCCAGCTCTGAGTAACATGACTGCTCCAATGTTTTCGCTGATGTCAATTTACCTGGAGTACATTGGGAAATCATGTTAGATAAGTAGAGAGTGTCATTAATCAGATGACAAATTACTAGTGGTTAATTTGCATGCGGAAAGCGCCTCTCTGCTTTCATTAACTGGGATTGCCATTCCATAAATAATATTTCTTTATGTGATTCTAGGATATTTGGCAATTTAGTTGACTGTCCTTCCTCAGTACCTTGCCACTCAAGATAATTGGTCAATGTGTCATTGGCCTGCTCGAAGTCTGTTCTAGCATCAGCCGATTTATCACTTAGAGATGCTATTAAGTCACATAAAGGTTCTGCCTAGGCGATTTGTTGACATAACAGCTTTATCTATGTTAATAATGCTTTGTTTATTTGCACTGCCTCTGCCCTGAATTCATCTACCTGTGGAAGATTCTTTGTTTTCTCAAGCTGGGCTGATAGTTGAACAATCTGCTCATCTTTTATCTTCAGCATTTGTTCATTAGCCACCTTGAGCTGTGCCAATGCCTCTGACAACTCTTTCTGCTTCTGGACTGCACTTTGATCAATCCTCTGCTTCTCTTCCTGCAATTGTTGAGTTAATTGATTATTGGTTTGCTGTTGTGTTATCAATTGCAGTTCTGCCTGCTCTGCCTTCTGCCGTGCTTCTGATAGTTGTTCTTGTAATGAGAAAATCTCCTGGTCTTTTGTTTTTAATAAAAGACTCACCTCTGATGCCTTATTTATTGTTGCTGCCGAATAGGCTCCAGCAAATTGTGATAGTTTTGTTAGGTCTTCGGAGGGGTCAAATTCCTCCTTCCAAACTATATTGCCCGTCACTGTTTGTTCTGGAAATAGGGAAGGCTGATCAGTTCTTCTCCTCTTCCTTTGTCGTTTTACCACAGCTTTGTGTTTCGGGCTATAGAAGACATCCAAGGGAGGAATTTCTTCTATCTGCAAAATAATTTGATCGGAGGGATACTTTGGGATTATCTCTACTCCTTTAGAACTGGGTAGGCCGCTGGTTTCACCTAGAACTTGTTTTGAAATGGTCTCCTGTGTGTCTGCTACTCTTGATGTTTGGGCTTCCTTTGAACCCTCAGGATTGTTGATAATTGAATCGAATTGCTGCCATTCCTGGAGCAATTTGGGATCAATTTGAGTATCTTGAGTTACCTTTATGGTGCTCTGTTCCTGCTCTTCCGTCTGGGTTTCCTCTTGCACTTTCTCCTGTTCTTTTGTTATAACCGAAGGTTCCTTAGTATGTCGTTGTTCAGGCTCACTTGATCCTGCTGTTGGGCTTGTTGCTAACAGATCTAGGGGAAAAGTTTGCAACCTCTGTTCTCTAAGTCTGTTGAATTCAACTAACCCTTCATCTTGATATTTCATTCTGGCCAACGATCTAACTTGGGACATTGACTCGGCTGTGGAGAACAGATCATCAAACATATCTTCTTTATGATCAAACTTTGCCAATTTGGCCTATTCAAGGGCATTATAGGCAACTTTGTCGGGATCAAATTTCCTATTAGGGAGAGTTGCTAGAGTTAATGATTTCATCTTTGTAGCTTCTTTCTCTGCATGTTTGAGATCATTCAAAGTGTAGACACCACATCTAAGAGGAAAAGAGGGCCAAACCTGCTTCTTATTTTTCTTTAGAGTTTGTGTAACGCCCTCGGAAATAATCTGATAGGCTATCTCCCTTGCCAGCAGTTTATCAGGTATGTACAAAGGAAGAACATGGGGTTTGGCTAGGCTGCCGAAAATTCTTATATAAGTAAATTTTTCCTCTGCAAACCATCTCCCTAAGCCAGTTAAATCAATCCCTGCTTGGTAGGAAATCTTGGGAGCAGGTTTATCAAAAATAGAGTAATGAATGGGTAACATGAGGCCATTGCAGATTTGGTATAAATGGTGCCTATGGGAGGTTTTCCACAATTTCTGATGGTATATTTGAATGGGCATGGGGTCTTGTGGAGTCCACCTCCAGCCGAGCACGGGAAATTCAGAATTAAAACACAGGGTGTCCAGGATATAAGCGCTGTAGTAGAATGGGGGAATAAGCCTTTCAGTAATGCGGGTCTTGTTTCTGAAATCAATAACTGCGGTGGCTAACTTATCGGACAGTATAGTTCCCCAATCCATAATTTCACTATTACACGCTGCCTCGATCAAAGGAACCATTTCTATAGTGAAATTAGAGGAGTCGTGCAAACCCCATAATCTACACATCATGATCCCAGCATAACAATAAGGAGAACATAGAGAATGAACAGAATACATACTGGAAGATTTATGCTTGTGTTTTGCCGGATTCTGCCTCCAATTCCGAATGGGTTCGGATTCAGTTTCATTCTCATTTCGGAATTTCTCCAGAAATGCCTTGTTGTACTTCTTCTCTGGCTCAGGCAAATGATACATTTGCCTCAAATCATTAGCTTGAAATGAACCGACGATTCTCCCATCTCTGGTGCAGAAGGTTCTGTCTGTGATTGGGAGTTCCTCAATTGCCCACCTTACTACATCCGTATATGGGAGAATTTGTTCCCGAGCTACTATCCGATGAAGGAAAGAGTCGGCTAAGTCCTTTAAAGTACCTTCAGATTTTTGAGTCGTATCTATTGTGGCTTCTACTGTTGTCACTTCAGGTTCTTCAGCTTTTATCAAATTATAGGTACTTTGCCAAGAAGTTTTGCCGAGACCTAAACATGTAGTATCAGATATCAATCCTTTCTTTTTATTTCCTGGATCAGTGATGGCTTGTTTTATGGCTGGCGAAGCGGAAGCGTTTGCAGTTTTCTTGGACTTCTTCCCCATTTTGCTCGCATCTATTAGCTTGGAAGAATTCTGCACAGGAGTGAAAATAAGCATAACACAGAGAATTGGCAATGAAAACCAAATACGAGCGAAATATATTGATTAATGCATGATTAAGAATTGACTTAAGGTGGCTGTGGATCCAATCCGTGAAAAGATTTTAGATTTACTATTTCATTAAATGGCCGTAAAAACCTGTCAATCTTTTAAATGTCCATCACGTCGTTTATTGGTGGAATGATTTGTTTAAGCGTGCCTTGGCCATTTTGGCGGTTGAGCGCAGGTGAATCTCTATTAGAAAGATAAGGCTTTTAATACGAATTAATCGTAATATCCCCGTTTTAACAACTTTTTTGAAGTTCGTGTTTTTGGCTTTATCGCATCGCATCGGGGCGAAAAGGCGCTTTTCTTATATTGGCATCTCTTGGAATCATCGTTCGCCGATAGCGATATCGCATCGCATCGGGAGCATTTAATTGGGGCTCATTTAAAAGCATGCATAGTATATCGCCGATCGCTTATTGCGTGTTATCGCATCGGAGCACACCAATGGTTCCTTAAGTTATGTCTCCTCTGTCATTGCGATATGCGATCTTGCGATCGCTTTATCGCAATGATAAAAGATTTAATTATTTATATCCCACGGCCATTATTGGTTTGTATATAAAAAAGGTTTCTTATAATGTTCTTTATTTCATGTTCGGACCTTTTCCAAAATAATACAAAATTGATACCAATTTAAAAATAAAAGGGTCCCATTTCATATTGTGGTATTGTGAATAAAAATTATATGAAATGGGGGGTTGTTGTAGAGGACAACAATTGGCAATTCGCTGGAAGAAACAATTATCTCTGAAAAGTATGAAAATACTTAAACTTTTTCAAAATAGAGTTTCAATCAAAAAGGAAAATTCTAATATAACTAAGTATATATGCATTCCAAATAAAATGAAACTATTTCTTGCTAATTTCCTCTCTTTGTTTAAAATTAGATACATTCTAAGTTTTAAATAGGCCTCTATTGGTTTATAATGATAAAATAGAAAACCTTTCCAAAGCAACTTTTTAGTTAACTCGTCTGTCATAGGTAGAGCCTCTGCTGCCAGCAAACGTTCATAGTTCCGACAGGGATACCTTTTAACCATGTTATTGTCCATTATCCCATCCATTTGAGAGTATGATTAACAGAATGAATTCAAAATATGCTTTCATATTTTGTATTTCCTTTTACTTTTTCTGTTATTTCTAAGATAAAAAAGCCATTGTCCTGGTTTGGTGGCCAGCTGTTTGACAATGCCATTCACTAGTAGTAATCTAACCGAACAAGCTGGCTCGTGATGAGACCCCTTGTCTTATAATTTTAAGCCATTACCCTATTTTGGTATGCAGTATTGGTAATGTCGGTTAAATTATTTTCCTATGATCATGGTAAGCAGGCTTGTAATAAGACCTCTTATCTTTTATATCAAAATTTTAGAATTACACTCTGAGTAATCATAAACTTTTGGTGAATGGGATGGACAATTTTCTCCTTAAGAGTAAATGGATGACAGGGTAAGAGTTGAAGATGCTGAAATTGGATTAGTTTTTGTTTTGATATTGATAACCTTTTTGTTGACCAATTTAAAAACATAAAATGATTCTTTAATACTTCTAAACTTTGAGAAGAGTTCGCAAAAATTAAAGGGTGACTTCAGAATGCAATTATACTTAGTTTCCTAGAAATTGTTCCTCTTGTTTAATACTTCTATTTATTTAAAAGTGAATATCAACAATCCTTTCTTTTGAGCAACTTTTAAATACAGCAAAGGTCAATGGAAGATACCTTACAACTTTATTTCCTAATGATCCTAAAAAAATAAATCCTACTTAGAACTAAAAGAGAAGGGATTACCTTCTCAATTGAAGAATTTCTTTAAGATGAGGCCATTAACAGGAAGAGAATCCCTCTTTCCTGTTAGATCTTGTAACATGAATGTCGAATGGCCTATCTTCTCGTTGATCTGAAATGGTCCAAGCCACATCTTTTGGAACTTGGTGTGTTTACCTTTATCCTCATGGGCTTTATCCCATTTCAGAACTAGATCACCAACCTGCAACTGTTTAGAACTAGATGAAGCTGAATCAAATGATTTTTTGATTATCTGTGATGTTTTGCATGAGTAATTTTGGCCTTTTCTCTTTCTTCTTCTAATTTTAAAATTCGATCATGTCTAAGTTGGATAGAAGAAGAGGGGCTTTCTTCAATAAACTGCACTAGGGCTAGAGAAGGAAGTGCTAGATTGGTTGGTAGTATTGCTTCTTTCCCATATACAAGATTGAATGGAGAAGTACCTATGGAGGCCTTCTGTGTTATTCTGTCTGCCCATAGTGCGAATATTAAAGATTTATGCCAATTTTTATGATTCTGTTCAATAGTTCGCTTAATGATTTTAAGGAGATTTTTATTGGTAGACTCTGCTAGACCATTACCCTGGGGATAATAATTTGCAGAATATTTTAGTTTAAAACCTCTTTTAATAGCGAACTCAAACATGGCATTACCATAGAAATAAGATGCATTATAAAAAACAAGAGCATTTGGGACACCAAACCTGGTAATGATGAATTGATCTATAAATTCTATAATTCCTTCAGAGTTTGTTGTTTTTAATGGAATTGCTTCAACCCACTTGGTAAAGTAATCAGTAGCAGTAAGGATATACTTATGTTGTTTGGAAGACTATGGAGAAATTTCTCCAACGATATCCAATCCCCATTGTTCAAAAGGTTGCTCAATGTTGACTGGTTGCAAAGGGAAAGCTGATTTTCTTTGTCTTCCACTGGAGGTTTGACAACTTTGGCATTTCCTTACATATTCGTGAGTATCTTTGAATAAAGTGGGCCAATAATACCCAGCATGAATGATTTTGTGAGCTGTTGTGTCAGCTCCAAAATGTCCTCTGGCTGGTCCATCATGTAGCTCCTGCAAAACCTTTTGTGCTTCAGGTTTTTCTAGGCATCTTAATAAAAATGAATCATAGTTTTGTCTAAAAAGTACATCATCAATGATTATGAAGTTTTTTGCTTTTAATCTAATGGCCCGTTTGTTTTTATAAGAAAGATTAGGAGGTGCATATCCATTTTTCAAATAAAAGATTAAATCTGCGTATTGAGATTCAGAATTGGTAATACTTGTCTGATTGATTTCTTCCATATGTTCTGTATCACCTGATTCCGGAATGTTGGATGCTCCTTCTAACAACCTGCAAAAACCTTGACCCCTCACAATCTTTGCTGGCTTGATTTCCAAGTCATACTATTGAAGTGCTGTAACCCAATTGGCCCTTTTCTCACCTAATTCCCTTTGGATCAGTAATTGTCTTACTGCAGAAAAAGGAACTATAACCTTTGTATGAGCTTTTAAAAGGAAGGGCCTATAGTGTTTAATGGCTTTATACACAGCAAAGGCTTGTTTTTCAACTTCGGAATAATTTAGTTCTGCACCCTGGAAATTTGAACTGAAAAATGAAATTGGTGCTTCCAGGTCATGATCATTAATCTGAGTGAGTACTGTTGCATAAGATGAATCGGATGCGATAGTATACAATGTGAAATGATTAGAAAAATTGGGAGTGTTTAAAGCGGGGGCATTGATTATTGATTGTTTGATTAAATCAAATGCTTCTTTTTCCACAGATCCCCATTTAAACACTGAATTTTTTTTAATCATGCTTTGTAATGGTAAAATGATCTGAGAAAAATCAGGAACAAATATTTTGACAAAGTTGATCTGACCTAAAAAATACTGCATGGATTTTTTATTATGAGGAAATGGGATTTCAGAAATTTCTTTAATCCTGTCAGGATCAATATAAATACCATCTTTGGAAACAATAAAACCCAGGAGCTTTCCTTGATCAATAGCGAAGAAGGATTTTTTAGGATTGAGTGAGATACCATACCTTTTGCAGCGTTGAAAAATTTGATTTAAGTCACACAAATGATTGGATCTCTTTCTAGAAAATACAGTAATATCGTCTAGGTAGACAACTACTGTTTTATTAATCAATCCTTTGAAAGCGATATCCATCGCTCTTTGGAATGTGGCTCCTGCATTAATTAGTCCAAAGGGAATTTTCTGATAAGCATAAGTTCCCCATTTTGTTCTGAATGTAGTTTTAAGTCTGTCATCAGGATGAACCAAAACTTGGTTATATCCTGAAAAACCATCTAAAAAGGACATTAATTCAGAGCCTGCTACTGATTGGAGTATTTGCTCCATAGTAGGTAATGGGAAGTTATCTTTGAGGCTTGCTTTATTCAGATTTCTAAAATCTATACAAATCCTAATGTCGCCATTTTTCTTTCTGACAGGCACCATATTAGAGACCCAGTTTGAGTGCCGAACGGGAAAAATAATCTTAGCTTTCAAGAGTTTATTGAGTTCTGATTTTATTTGACTCTCTAAGTTCGGATGTATTTTCCTTAATTTCTGCTGAACTGGTTTCTGATCGGGAAGCATTGGAATGGTATGTTGGATAATAGTTGTATCATATGTCTTTAGATCGTCATATTTCCAAGCAAAAACATGTTTATGTTTCTTTAAGAGTTTAATGAATGCTTCCTTTTCTTCTACAGAAAGTCCTAATCCTAGATTAACGTTTTGAGGATTTTGTTCAGTGCCAGGGTTTATCAATTCAAACCTTAAAGTAGAACTTTGGAGCTTTGGATTGGTCACAGGTTTAAATCTGTCTTTAATATCATAAAGATCCTCAAGCTTCACCACAGGCTTTGGAATTGAATTTTCCTCGGATTTACCTCTCATTTGAAGGTCATGTTTGCTTTCCTCAATGATCTGGTTATCATAGGACTTTTCTGAAGTCAAAAATTGTAAAATGTCTTCATCGTGATTAAATATTCTCCAATTAGTGACATTGTCAGGAATTGACGGCCTAAAAAGTAATTCTATTGAAAATCTATCTGGGCTATAATCTTCGGAGGGTATGAGTCTGGAAACAACATTGGCTAGCAAGTCTGCTGTTGAATTTTGAGACCTAGGGATAGAAGAAATATTGAATGCAGAAAAGTGCGTGGTGAGTTCTTGTACTAGCGATTGATAATGTTTGAGGTGATTTGAAATACAATGAATTGTATTTCTCACCTGTTTGACAATAATTTCAGAATCGCCGAATACTTTCAAATATTGCACTTTAAGGCCAATTGCTTTATAGAGACCTTGGACTAAGGCTTCATACTCGGCTGTGTTGTTTGTGCATTCAAATTCTAACCTACAGGACAGCATTGTTTTTTCTCCTTGCGGGCTAACCAATATACACCCTACTCCTGAACCTTCGTTAGATTTGGAGCCATCAAAATATAAAGACCAAAATAAAGAAGTATTAACAATCTTATTTACAGTTTCTCCAGTATCATTAAAACATTTTGACCTATCTGTTTGTGAATAGTTTTCGATCTGTGATGTTAAATTGTTTACTGAGAAAGGAGATGGTTGGGCAGTGAAATTTCCAAAAAATGATTCATATGAATAATTTCCCAAGATGTTGTTATTAAATGCAATTGGTTGATTTTCCTGTTCAAAATCTGTTACAGTGTGGGTCATGTGTTTCTCTCGATTGATTTTTATTTGATTTGGCTTTCCCTTATAGGGTAACCACATGTGAGACCAATCGGTAGAAATATACCCATGGAGCTTTTCAGACCAATCCCTACTCAAAATTAACCCATAAAATTCAGGTATATCAGCTATTAGGATATCAATTCGTTGAACTACCCGTGGATCAGCTGATAACCTGATAGTTACAGAGTTAATCTCTCCTAAAACCTGGACCTTGGTTCTGTCTAACTGTACAATGTGTATGGAAGACTTTTGGGGTTCTATGTTCAGTTTGGAACAAACTGAAGTTGGCATTATATTGGATGATGCCCCTGAGTCAATCAAACAATTGTGTAGGTTTCTGTTGTAGATCTCAAAAGTCAAAAGGAAGGGTGGAGTATGAGAATTTGATCTATCTCCAATCAGGACTGAATCAGTAGCTTCTATCATACCAGAAGGTGGTTGACCAGAATCATTTGCAGCTTTAGCACTGGGAAGAGGTGAACAGGGAACATCATTCAATTCTTTGAGAAGAAATTTCTGCTGATGTTTTAATTTGCTAAGTTCAAACATAGTAATGTTTGCCTTAGTTTTCTTCATATCATCAACAATATTGTAATCCATTGAATCGGATACTACTAACGTTTTAGATGTTGAAGGAGTATTTGAAGTTGAAGGTTGGTTTTGGGGAACTACTGCAGGTGACTTCTTTGTAGGTACTTTTTCCTTTGTTGTAGCAGCACCTGCACTCCGTTTCTTTGAAGTTGCCTGAACAGGTTCGGAGGTACTTTTACTCCTAGTAGAGACAGGAAAAGCTTCTTCATCATTATCTGTATCAGAGTTGGGCAGTATGAAATCCCACATGCCATGGCATTCAACAACTTCCTCTTCATCATCAGTTGGTGAGATTGTTTCCTCTTCCTCTTCTTCTTGATCTGAATCTGCATTAGATATGACATTCAGTGGTTTTGATTCGGTTTTCTTGTAATTCTTAAAAGGCCTTTTGGTTGAAGTTTCAGTGACTTGTTTCTTTATTTCAACCATTTCATTTGACATGGTCTTGAGGACCTTTTGGAGGCCCTCCATGTCATATGGATCTTTCGAGGTTTTCTTCTTTGAGTCATCTTTGAATGAAACTTTTTTGGTTTTTCTTTCCTCAAGAGCTGCTTTCTTTTCTAGAGCATTGATACGTTTCTCCACAGCAAGTGCTTCTTTCATGTTTTCAGCGAGTGTTGGTTTTGCGGCCCTATCTACAAAAATAGCTATATTGGCAGGTAGGGCAGTAATATACCACTCACTTCTGATTTGTTCACTTGGTTTGGAGGTCGTTGGGATTTTATTCAAAAGTTTATTGAAACGAGCATTAAATTCTTTAATTGGTTCCCTATGCTCTATCCTAAGATTGGAGAGATCATTTATTAGTGTAGCTAAAGATCTGTCATCTCCATACTTAGTGAGAAACTGTTCTTGGCAAATGTTCCAACTGGTAATAGAATCAGAAGGCAGGGAAAAATACCAGGATCCTGCTGATCCTTGCAACGTATAAGGAAAAAGCCTAACAACGACATCTTGCTCTGTTACTCCCTTCAAATTAATTGCTAACATGAAGTTATTGATATGTTCCTCAGCTTGGGTTCCATTTTCCGGATTAAACTTGGGTAGCCATTTTTCAGGAGCATCTGGTAATGCATGTAATGGTGCGGGCATGTTGACTGCACCAGGTCTGGTCCATGGATCTGCCATTGTAACACCAGTGGTGGTTGATACTGTTGTTGAGATTCCAGATGTCTGGGAAGGAATTGATGTTGAGGAGTGAGCAGGTTGAGATGTTGAAGTTCCAAATTCCTGGTGAACAACAATATGTAATGAGGGAGTGGATGGTTGACTTCGCACTAGGGAGGATGAGATGGAGGATGTGGATGAAAGTGCTTCACTGTCAGAATCTTCAGTGTTTTTCTTTGCCTTTTTCCTTTTAGGTAAAGGGAACTCAGTAGGTTCAATACCGAGCTTCCCACTCTGAAGTCTAGTGAGAGGGTGAGGTAGATCGAATTGCGAAGTCTCACTGCTTTGAGATAGCTCAGATTTCTGTGGTGAAATCAAGAAAGTCTGAAGTTTTTGGATGAGAGACTGAACTTCAGAAGATTCAAGACTTAATTGTTCTGGAGTATGGTGGGTTTGAGCAGTGATAGTGGATACCTCTTCTTCTTGCTTGGATGCTGGAGAACCAGCATGTAATTGGGAAGTACGAGGTGATGCGGAGGGAGAATTACTCTTAGAATGGTTTGCAGATTTGGGTTTGCTTGCCATTCACAGTTGATGGCCCTCCTTCTAGCGCCAAAAATGTTGATGCCTCGAAAATCGCTGCAACAACATTGGGGGATAACCACCCGGTCCGGACCTTAATACAGCTCCTTTTCCGTTTGGGATGGTGGCTCCGACTGGATATAATGGGACCAGTTTCCCGATAAAGAATAGAAAGGGGTGAAAGGTGGGTAAGTTCCTTCTGCTTCCCACTGCGGTATTGAGAGGGTGAGGTAGATCGGAATTGCGAAGTTTCCTTTGCTTCGAGATAGCTCGGTTGTATTGAAATCGAAAGTCTGCAATTTTGGGATGAGGGCGGAACTTGAGAAGATTAGAGACTTAATTGTTGGGTAGGTGGGTTTGGTAGGTAGAAGTAGTGGATATCTTCTTCTTACTTGGATGCGGAAACCGACATTAGATAGATGAGGGGACGATGCGGAGGAGAGGTACTCTGGAATGGTTTGTAGATGCAGGTTTCTGCCATTTCATAGTTGATGGCTTCTCCTTCAGCAAAAATGTTGATGCCCATAAAAAATCGGCTGAAAACAACATAAGGATAACCAACATTCAGGACCTTAAACATCTCCAGCACCATTTGGGATGGTGGCTGTTGCATATAATGGGACAGTTTCCCGATAAAGAATAGAAAGGGGTGGATGAATGATTGTTTTAATAAATGATAATGAATGGAGTACTTAATCTATAAGCAAAAAATGCAAATAACTATTTTATCCCGGGAAGCTTCTATTCTTAAGTGCAACGTTTGATGATCTGTGTTTGTCAATAGGCATATAGATGACACTATTCAATAAACAAAGATATTCATTTAAATAATAATTACTTCATTCAATTAGTTGAATGAAGTAATTGATAAAACATTGTTACACTTATCTTTATATTACTGATACGTAAATGATTGAAAGAATAGCAAACTGTAAACATCCAATAGTGGAAAGTATAAAGATTACTATTAAAACACATTTAAATATTCAATAATAGCAAAAGTAATCAAACAACAATTTCATAAAAGAATAAATTCAGACATAGATAATAGTACCATATGAGCTGCAAATCATTCTCAACTTCAATCGCAATTTGAATTCCTTCTTCCGACTCAGAAATACTTTTAAATAAAGGCAGTAGTGCACATCCACATAAAAGCTTAGGGTGCATCAAAATTTGGAAAAATTGGTCAACCTTTTCATAAAAATATGCACAGTACGATGGTGAAACTTCGGGTTTGGGTCATATACAAAAACTAAAGACCCTTTCATTGTAGAAGGTCTGTAAATCTTAAATTTATCTAGTATGCTATGAAAGCTGAAAAAAGAACTTAATTGGTATTCGACAATCTTGAATATCTTCTTCACGGCAATCGCGTTAGTGACATGAATCATCACTTGGGGTACATTGAGTGTTTTGAGTCCTGAGCTGGCATATTGCAAGCATTGGCTCCACTTCTGGTGGTCGGTTAAGGCGAGAATTGAGTTGGGCATCATAGGTGGCATCCCGTATTTCGGGAATGATGCACCCGATTGCATCTGAGAGGCATTTGAGGGCGGCTCTCTGGCTGTAAGGTTTGATTAAGAACATCCAATAGGTGTCCCATGTCAAACTGTTAATTCCTGCGATTAATCTGCCAGTTTTATCCAGCTCTGGGTAACATGACTGTTCCAATGTTTTAGCTGATGTCAATTTACCTGGGGTACATTGAGAAATCATGTTAGATAAGTAGAGAGTGTCATTAATCAATTCAACCAAATTACTTGTGGTTAATTTGCATCTGGAAACTGCCCTCTCTGCTTTCATTAACTGGGATTGCCATTCCATAAATAATATTTCTTTATGTGATTCTAGGATCTTTGGAAATTTAGCTGACTGTCCTTCCTCAGTACCTTGCCACTCAAGATAATTGGTCAATGTCTCATCGGCCTGCTCGAAGTCTGTTCTAGCATCAGCCGATTTATCACTTAGAGATGTTGTTGAGTCACATAAAGGTTCTGCCTGGGCGATTTGTTGACATAACAGCTTTATCTGTGTTAATAATGCTTTGTTTATTTGCACTGCCTCTGCCCTGAATTCATCTACCTATGGAAGATTCTTTGTTTTCTCAAGCTGGGCTGATAGTTGAGCAATCTGCTCATCTTTTATCTTCAGCATTTGTTCATTAGCCACCTTGAGTTGTGCCAATGCCTCTGACAACTCTTTCTGCTTCTGGACTGCACTCTGATCAATCCTCTGCTTCTCTTCCTGCAATTGTTGAGTTAATTGACTATTGGTTTGCTGTTGTGTTAACAATTGCAATTCTGCCTGCTCTACCTTCTGCCGTGCTTCTGATAGTTGCGCTTGTAATGAGAGAATATCCTGGTCTTTTTTTTTTAATAAAAGACTTACCTCCGATGCCTTATCTATTGTTGCTGCTGAATAGGCTCCAGCAAATTGTGATAGTTTTGTTAGGTCCTCAGAGGGGTCAAATTCCTCCTTCCAAACTACATCGCCCGTCACTGTTAATTCTGGGAACAGGGAAGGCTGATCAGTACTTTTCCTCTTCCTTTGTCGTTTTACCACAGCTTTATGTTTCGGGCTATAGAAGACATCCAAGGGAGGAATTTCTTCTATCTGCAAAATAATTTAATCGGAGGGATCCTTTGGGATTATCTCTACTCCTTTAGAACTGGGTAGGCCGCTGGTTTCACCTGGAACTTGTTTTGAAATGGTCTCCTGTGTGTCTGCTACTCTTGATGTTTGGGCTTCCTTTGAACCCTCAGGATTGTTGATAATTGAATCGAATTGCTGCCATTCCTGGAGCAATTCGGGATCAATTTGAGTATCTTGATTTACCTTCATGGTGCTCTGTTCCTGTTCTTTTGTTATAACCGGAGGTTCCTTAGTATGTCGTTGTTCAGGCTCGCTTGATCCTGCTGCTGGGCTTGTTGCTAACAGATCTAGGGGCAGAGTTTGCAACCTCTGTTCTCTAAGTCTGTTGAATTCAACTAACCCTTCATCTTGATATTTCGTTCTGGCCCATGATCTAACTTGAGACATTGACTCGGCTGTGGAAAATAGATCATCAAACAAATCTTCTTTATGATCAAATTTTGCCAATTTGGCCTGTTCAAGGGCATTATAGGCAACTTTGTCGGGATCAAATTTCCTATTAGGGAGAGTTGCTAGAGTTAATGATTTCATCTTTATAGCTTCTTTCTCTGCATGTTTGAGATCATTCAAGGTGTAGACACCACATCTAAGAGGAAAAGAGGGCCAGACCTACTTCTTATTTTTCTTTAGAGTTTGTGTAACGCCCTCGGAAATAATCTGATAGGCTATCTCCCTTGCCAGCAGTTTATCAGGTATGTACAAAGGAAGAACATGGGGTTTGGCTTGGCTGCCAAAAATTCTTATATAAGTAAATTTTTCCTCTGCAAACCATCTCCCTAAGCCAGTTAAATCAATCCCTGCTTGGTAGGAAATCTTGGGAGCATGTTTATCAAAAATAGAGTAATGAATGGGTAACATGAAGCCATTGCATATTTGGTATAAATGGTGCCTATGGGAGGTTTTCCACACTTTCTGATAGTATATGTGAATGGGCATGGGGTCTTGTGGAGTCCACCTCCAGCCGAGCACGGGAAATTCAGAATTAAAACACAGGGTGTCCAGGATATAAGCACTGTAGTAGAATGGGGAAATAAGCCTTTCAGAAATGCGGGTCTTGCCTCTGAAATCAAGAACTGCGGTGGCTAATTTGTCGGACAGTATAGTTTCCCAATCCATAATTTCACTATTACACGCTGCCTCCATTAAAGGAACCATTTCTATAGTGAAATTAGAGGAGTCGTGCAAACCCCATAATCTACACATCATGATCCCAGCATAACAATAAGGAGAACATAGAGAATCAACAGAATACATACCGGAAGATTTATGCTTGTGTGTTTCCGGATTCGGCCTCCAATCCCGAATGGGTTCGGATTCAGTTTCGTTCTCATTTCGAAATTTCTCCAGAAATGCCTTGTTGTACTTCTTCTCTGGCTCAGGCAAATGATACATTTGCCTCAAATCATTAGCTTGAAATGAACCGAAGATTCTCCCATCTCTGGTGCAGAAGGTTCTGTCTGTGATTGGGAGTTCCTCAATTGCCCACCTTACTACATCCGTATATGGGAGAATTTGTTCCCGAGCTGCTATCCGATGGAGGAAAGAGTCGGCTAAGTTCTTTAAAGTACCTTCAGATTTTTGAGTCGTATCTACTATGGCTTCTACTGTTGTCACTTCAGTTTCTTCAGCTTCTATCAAATTATAGGTACTTTGCCAAGAAGTTTTGCCGAGACCTGAACATGTAGTATCAGATATCAACCCTTTCTTTTTATTTCCTCGATCAGTGATGGCTTGTTTCATGGCTGGCGAAGCGGGAGCGTTTGCAGTTTTCTTGGACTTCTTCCCCATTCTGCTCGCATCTATTAGCTTAAAAGAATTCTGCACAGGAGTGAAAATAGGCGTAACACAGAGAATTGGCAGTGAAAACCAAATACGAGCGAAATATATTGATCAATGCATGATGAAGAATTAACTTAAGGTGGCCGTGGATCCAATCCGTGAAAAGATTTTAGACTTACTATTTCATTAAATGGCCGTAAAAACCTGTCAATCTTTTTAAATGCCCATCACGTCGTTTATTGGCGGAATGATTTGTTTAAACGTGCCTTGGCCGTTTTGGCGGTTGAGCGCAGGTGAAACACTATTTGAAAGATAAGGCCTTTAATACGAATTAATCGTAATATCCCCGTTTTAACAACTTTTTTGAAGTTCGTGCTTTTGGCTTTATCGCATCGCATCGGGGCGAAAAGGCGCTTTTCTTATATTGTCATCTCTTGGAATCCTCATTCGCCGATAGCGATATCGCATCGCATCGGGAGCATTTAACTGGGACTCTTTTAAAAGCATGCATGGTATATCGCCGATCGCTTATTGCGTGTTATCGCGTCGGAGCAAACCAAAGGTTCCTTAAGTTATGTCTCCTTTGTCATTGCGATATGCGATCTTGCGATCGCTTTATCGCAATGATAAAAGATTTAATTATTTATATCTCAAGGTCATTATTGGTTTGTCAAAAAGGTTTTTTGTAATGTTCTTTATTCCATTTTCGGACCTTTTTTGAATAATACAAAATTGATACCAATTAAAAATAAAAGGGACCCATTTCATATTATAGTGTTGTGAATAAAAATTATATGAAATGGGGGTTGTTGTAGAGGACAACGATGCTACGCTTACCCAACGACCTAGATTCTTTCAGACTTTATAACGATCGATCCTTGGAGAATCGAGAATACGATAACATGAGTACAAACGTAGAAATAGCACTTGTCTGATCAACATAATGGCTGCCTTGGATTTAATTGAAGAACAAAACAACAATGAAGCCTTTGTAGAATATGTGGTGGGAGCCTAACTTGGGATGAGCCGGAAACACAATGCGGTCGATGCAGCAGTCACACCCTTAAAGGCGATCCAACACAACGAAGAGCAGATCAACCGCCGACACTACAGACCCTTTAGCGCAACATAATGGTGAACCCCTATGGGAAATGAATTTCGATGGGTCCTGTACCAGAAACAATGCTGGAGTAGGGGTGTGGCCACGTAACGCAGGAAATGATCATACAGAGAGCCACGCTGTCAATCTGCACTTCAAATGCACGAATAACATTGCAGAATATGAGGCTCTTATCCTTGGCCTAAATCTATTGAAAAAATTGGGAGCCCGTAGCATAACTGTGCGTGGAGATTCTGAGTTAGTGATCAAACAAGTGAATGGTGAGTATTCAGCAAAACACCCCAGGCTTAGGGCATACAGGAATGACACTCTAGATTTGCTGAAAACATTTGTGGAATATGAACTAGTGTTTCCCTAGGGGTCAAAATGCAATTGCAAATGGATTAGCCTGTCTAGCTAGCTCATATCCTAAGACTCCAGCCGACCAAAAAATCATCATTCAAACCAAATACAGACCTGCAGTGCCAGACAATGAAAAATATTGGCAGGTCTTCGAAGGAGACAAACAGATTGAAGACTTCCTGGTGGGCAGAAATGAGTTTGAATTTCCTAATTTAGACTCAAAATCTGATGACTACTACCCAAGTGAGGATCACCCAGATGAACAAGAAACACCCTGTAGCATAGAAATAAATTCTTTTTCTGAGGAAACTGGAAATCCAACCGAAAATTGTGAAAATACAGATACCAAAGAGGTAGAGGTGTTGTAGGCCAAAAACAAGAACATACCTAGAGGCCTGGCACCCTTAGAGGACCTTTTTGACTTTGATGACGTAGCAAAAAAGCCCACAATAGAACATGTAGATTCAGATGTGGAAGAATGCAACATAGGCATTGAAGACAAACCCAAAATGATCAAACTAGCTAAGTCTTTACCTGCAGACATGAGGAAGAAATACATTGAGCTGTTTAAAGAATTCATGGATGTGTTTGCATGGAGCTATGAAGACTTAAAGGCCTATGACACCAACATCATACAACACAAGATACCACTAAAGGAAAATCAGAAGCCTTTTAGACAAAAACTTCGTAGGATCAACCCGAAACAATTGCCTGCAGTTGAGAAAGAGATTAAGAAGATGTATGATGCAGGCATAATAGTCCCTGTGAGGTTTTCTGATTGGGTGTCAAACTTAGTGGCTGTGAGAAAGAAAACAGGAGAGATCAGGTTATGCATAGATTTTAGAAACCTCAACAGAGCCTCCCTGAAAGACAACTACCCCTTGCCGAGAATGGAACACATCTTACAGAAGGTAGTGGGCTCTAAAAGAGTCTCCCTGCTTGACGGTTTTTCAGGATATAACCAAATACTGGTACTTCCAGAAGATCAACTCAAAACAGCATTTACCACCCCATGGGGCACCTTCATGTATGTGAAAATGCCCTTTGGATTGATGAATGCTGGCGCCACCTTCCAGAGAGCGATGGACATAGCTTTCTCAGAAGAGATAGGACATTTCATAGTCATTTATCTAGATGACTTGAATTTTTTTTCCAAAACTGAAGAAGAACATCTCAAACATCTGAGGAAAGTTTTTGAAAAATGTACAAGGTATGGTCTGTCCTTAAACCCCAAGAAAACTGTGTTCGGACTGCAAGAAGGTAAACTTCTTGGTCACATTATTTCTGAGAAAGGGATTAGGATAGACCCACAGAGAGTTGAGGGAATACTCCAAATTACACATCCAAGAAACATCAAGAAGTTACAGTCCTTCATTGGGAAGATCAATTTCCATAGCAGGTTCATTCCCAATCTTGCTGAGCACCTTAGGAAAATGACTGAAATGCTAAAGAAAGGTGCAGGAGTCAAGTGGACCGTTGAAGCCAAAAAATATTTTAAGTCAGTAAATCTTGCCCTCACTCAGGCTCCTGTGCTGATTAGCCCTGATTTCTCGAAAGATTTCCTAATATTTTCATTTGCCTCCCAACACACCGTGGCTGCAGTCTTACTGCAGAAAAATTCAGAAGGTAATGAACAGCCTATAGCTTTCTTCAGTAAAGCCTTAAGAGATGCACCCCTAAAGTACAACATCATGGAAAAGTAGGCCTATGCCATGATTAAGGCTTTAAAAGACTTTAGGGTGTACATTTTGCATTCCCGTACCATTGCTTATGTGCCCAATATAGTGGTCAAATATATCTTGTCCTGAGACCCTGACGGGAAAAGAGGCAAATGGATTGCTACAATCTTGGAATATGACCTTGAAATAAAACCCACCAAGCTGATCAAAGGTCGAGGCCTGGCCCAGTTAGTGGCTGAATCAAACTTGCAGGCCCTTGACATTAACATGATAAATGCCTTAGATGAGCAGGAAGGATTGCCCCATCCAACTGTTGAAGAACAGTTTCAAAACTCTCCTTGGTATACTGATATCCTTTACGTGCTCACCCACCTTAATGCCCCTCCAGAACTGTCCAAGACCAAGGCTAGATTCATAAAACTCAAAGCTAGAAACTACTGCATTCTGAATGAGAATCTATACTGGAAAAATCCAAATGGCCTATTGCTGAAATGCTTGTCTGAAACTGAAGCTGAAAATGTTAAACAGGAGTTTCATGCTGGAGAATGTGGAGGCCACCTGAGTTGGAAAGCCGCGGCAAATAAGATACTCAGGGCTGGTTATTATTTGCCTACACTCTTCAGTGATGTCCATAAAATGATAACTGCCTGTCATAAATGCCAAATCTTTGAGGGCAGAAAAAATCTCCTTCCCCTCCCTTTACAACCTATCACCGTAGAAGGTCCCTTCATGCAATGGGGCCTAGAATTTATTGGGGAAATTCACCCTTATTCTTCTGGGCAACACAAATGGATCCTAACTGCTACAGATTACTTCACCAAATGGATAGAAGCCATACCCACTAGGAATGCCACTGATTCTGTCATCATTAGGTTCCTAGAGGACTTCATCTTATCTCGGTTTGGCTGTCCAAGGAAAATAATCACTGACAATGTTGTTGCTTTCGGATCTAAGAGAATGATTGATTTCTGTCATAGGTACGGAATAGCACTTGGCCATTCAACTGCCTATTACCCCTAGGGTAATGGATTGGTTGAATCATCCAACAAAAGCCTCGTCACAATCATCAAGAAGCTGTTGGAAGAAAACAAAAGGTCATGGCATAAAAATTTGATACATGCCTTGTGGGCAGACATGCTCACCACAAAGAAATCTATAGGCATGTCACCATTCCAGCTGTTCTATGGAACTGAAGCAATTTTTCCTAATAGCCTCGGAGTTCCAGTGATCAAACTTGTCCAGGAGATCCAATCAGAGGAAGACAGCATGATAAGGAGAATAAATGAAACAATCCATCTACAGCAAACAAGGGATCAGGTTTACAACCGAGCAGTGAAAGTTCAGGACAACATAAAGAGGCTATTTGAAAAAAGGACCAAAGCTTCAAACTTCAAAATCGGTGACAAGGTTCTGAGATGGGATTCAAGAAGAGAGGAAAAAGGAAAACATGGCAAGTTTGACAGCTTGTGGCAAGGTCCATATATTATTCGAGCCACTGTGAGTCCTAATGCATTTTTCTTACAAGAACTCGATGGTACAGAGCTGTTTGGTGGTCCTGTCAATGGCAGGATGCTCAAACACTATTTCTGCTAATTTTTCGTTTCCAGTTCCATTTCCATTGTACATACCATTGCAGTTTTACTTTCGAGAAAATAGAGAAAATATTTCCAAAATATAGAGAAGGCAGAGGTTCGAACATGCTCAAAACATGGACCTCTGAAAAGTGCAAAAGATTGGCCCTAACACGCCCAAAACCTGGACCAGCAAAGGAAAGGGAAAAATCAGCTCTAACATGCTTAAAACCAGAGTTGAAATCAGAGGAGAAGAGGTGACTCTAATATGCTCAAAATCTGAGTCACAAACAGAGAAGGATACTTCAAAAGTTCAAATTTCAAGCCTTCAAAGTTTTGTTTCACTCCACAACAAGACAAACAGTTTAATCCTGGCTTGGCTGTTTTGAATTTCTTGTTTTAGAATGTAGGAGAAGAAGCCTGTTGGATAGTTTAATCCCAGCAGGTAGTAGATTAGGTAGAGAAACATATGAGACCAACAGTCTAATCTGGTCTCATGGAGAAATAAGGGTAGATTTAGAATAGGTCGTTTTTGTTTTGAAAATAGAATGTAAAGGGTCTGCTAGCTCAAATGCACCCAAAGGGAAATTGTTAGGACTATAGTTTGGGTAGGTAGATTGGTTGGCAAATATTTCTGCTGATGTTTCTATCATATGGTGGCAGCTAAAATTAAAAAAAGGATATGCCAAGCAACAGGCATCTGGCCTGCTCCAAAGATCATTTTTGGTTTCTTGACTCCTTCAAGAAGAATCCATCCCCATGTGGAGCCACTGTTAGCCCCCCTATGAAATTCTTGACAAGAAAGATGGGGGTTGGATGTTCGTGGAGCCTTCAAGGAACGCCTTTCCCCTGAAAACCCATTCTCCTTGAAGTCTCTGAGTGCTTTGCCTTGTGTAAATCCTATCTGCTGCCCCATTTCTAAAAGGCCTACATTGCCCCTGCAATGTCCCCTTTTATCCCCTTTTCCCTCCTTCTGTCAAAATACCTTTGTGCCCCAATTTTCCTTGTTCATCCCTAAATTCTTCTCAATATCTCCTTGAAATCCTATTTCCACCCCTTGTTTGGCTTATTCATCCTTCATCCTCCTATCGTTGTTGTAGGCTAACCTTAAAATGCTTTAAAAATGGGCCTCAATCATAATTTCATTGAAAAGGTCTTAAAAACCCATTCCGAACTATACAACAAGCCTCAGCCCTTTTTTCTCCGCTAGCCCCACTCCTACACTTTCACAGAACCCGGCGCTATGACCGAAAACCAGTACTAAAGGCGCCTATCTCAAACCGTTTCGGTCGCAACCTCAACCGGTGATCTCAGCCGATCGAACGGCGGTAATTAAATCACCAGTACCTGCGTTTTCACCATTGATTCATGGGCTAGGCCATCGTCGTCCATTTACATATTGATCTGACGGTCCATGTTTCCTCCGCCAGTGGACCCCACAGCGCACTATCCCTGAAACCGCTTGGTTTATTTCGCACCACCATTTGCGAACTGGCGGTATTCTTCCATCGCCCAACCATTCTAGTGGGCACCTGCCACGGGTCTTCTGTACGGTGGCGAAACCACTATCTTCCCGCACGTTATTGTTCAACCCAAACCCCGCAGCGAAATGCACGGCAGTCGTCGGATCTTAAACGTCTCATCCAACGATCATCGATTGTCTGAGTTGCTCGCCCGTTAACCTGTCTCCTTCGTACCCTTAGTCCTCTGTCCGACGTCTTCTACCGTTGATCTCATCTGCGATCAACGATCCAGACCTGTCCACCCTCCGATGACCGAGTCCACCGGCCACATCATCCTTCCACGTGTATTCCCCGTACATTCGCCCTTTCTATTGCATATATGTGCTTAAATTCGTGTTCTTTAATGTTTTCGGTCAAATTTGTCCCGCGGACCACCCGACCTCTACCAGAACGATTTATCATTTTTGTCTGTGATTTCTCCCCTGTTCTTCATCTACATGGCCATCTTCTGCAGCCACACCTCATCTGCCATCCCATCAATGGTTTCCTTCATAGTTTTCGTGTTTTGCAGGGTGGAAAATGATAGAGACCGCCATAATGTGCAGCCTCTGCATAGCGACAGTGAAATCAGGGAAGATCATCTTCAGCAACGGGAATGTATGGAAAATGACCCGAGAAGATGAACACAGGACATGCATTTAAGAGAACAAGGTTCAAACTTTATAAAAGTCTCCCAGCGCCATTAAAAGCTTGAGCTAACCTGTCAGATGCCAAAATGGAGCGGCAGAGTGTTCAGTACGAAGCAAAAGAGATTAAGGCATCCTAAAGAAGATCTGGAGCCTTGACACAGCGAGTTTAAAAGACAAAGAGTCAGTTTGAAAACCACGAGGATCAGTCAGTAGGATCCTGTGCACAGAAAGGTAACATCAGGATTTATTCACCAGCAGAATGTCTTTCTTCGTCAAGTACAGGGCGTCCATACAGCCTTTATTATGCACAATGTCCCTGAAGGAATTTCCACCCTAACAAAAGTTCAAAATCACCAGAGCATTTATGTAGCAGACTTCTCAGCATTTTATTTTATTTTCCTCAAAGCACCAGGAGTACCGCAGCCGAAACATGTCAAACTCATATCTGAAGAAGATCACTCCCGCATGGAGAGGTGACGGAAATTAAATACACAGCAATCAAACAGAATGGGTTTCGGCCCTGCATTCACTTCTCTGTTTAATATCACATTTAGTGTTCACCTACCACCTCAGTCGACCTTCTGTTCATCATCTACTATAAAACACAGAGGGAAATTGTTGTAATGGTTGTTGGTTGTTGATTGGATATCAGTAGACTGCAAGCTCTCTCCTCTTGAGACAAGTTCTCTGTGTAATATTGTAAGATAGACTGAGATTTGATGTATTCAGGTTGAATGTTCAAGCTGTGGGCAATGACGTACCTGATTGGTGTTGTTTTAATATGACAAGCATGTTTCTTTGGATCTTGACCTAAAGTAGCTGGTGATGTTCTCCTTTTTCTGTATTTGTGATTGACTTGCTTTCATTTCATCATGTTTCTTCAGGCTCGCATTAGAAGTTTGGCATAAGATTTACCCTTGATAGGTACCTTATGCTGCTGCTCTCCCAGCCTTTATGTTTTCTGCTTATATGTGTATCTGAATATTGATTTGGATTTATCTAACCAGTGTAGTGGATGTCTTTGCCTGCTCTCTGATGTATGGATCAATGAAGTCTATGTTTAGATGTTCTTGTTAGGATTTATTTAGATGAGTTGAGAACACTGGGAGGTCTAGAACCCTATCTCTGCCTCACTAGGATATTTCCATCTCATTAAGCCTTTCTAAGATCTCTTGTCTTGCCTCTAGTTCTTTCCAAGAAGGTCTGGAGTTAAATGATCTCTGACCTGATCTATAGACAGAATTGGTTGTTTCCCCTTCACTCATTTTCAGCCCTTAATGTTCTTTTCATCAACCATATTTAAGATCCAAATGCTCTAGATGACTAGCCCAACTGAAAGCTTGCACATTGAACACAAGTAAATCCTTCCTTGACTCCATTGCCCAATGGCTTTGATGTTCCCTGAGTTATCTATCTTTGCCTAGTTTCCTCTTTGCTCATCCTTGTTTTTTATTGGACCTTTCATTCCTGATTCCCAACAACCAAACATAAACAATCAAGCAAACAAACCCTATTCATATAACTAGCCTAAAACCTTAACATTCGAGCTTCAAAGACATAAACCTTTGACTGTCATAGAGAGATCCCTCTCTAGACCTAGGAGGGCTAGATCCTAAGGTCCCAAAGTGGTTCTATGTTGTCTCATCTTTTGGTCTCTGTCAACCTGGCCAAAACATGGGAACCCCAACAGGGCCTTCTTCAGTTTGGCCCTTGCAACTTGGTTTCTCTGGGCATAATGCTTAGTCATCCTTCTTTGGAGGTCAAGATTCTTGTTAGCCTTCTCCAATTTAGCCTCCAAGTGTATGTTGGCTCTTTCCAACCAAGGCTCCTGATCCTATGATATCTCCATGGCCAACAGCTCATCTAGGGGTAGTTTTTCTGCTGGGGCTGCTTCTTTTTATTTTTTCTTTGCCAATTACTTCTTCAACCCCATGGTTCTAGGCCTCCTCCTAGATTGACCTTCCTCATCCTCACTCTCTGCATAAGTTCCCATGAACTCTTCTAGCTTCACCTGTGCCCTTTGGGCTTATTTCCGGGCCTTAATAGCTCTAGCCTCATAAATAGAAATTGATGCTCCTAGCTGCCTTTTTTCCAAGTCAAGGGCATCATTCACACTTTTGGCGCTATTCAGATTGGCTTGGAGGTCTTCAATGAGTGCATTTTTGTTTTAGATGAGCAAGTTTGAGATCCTTGCCTCCTCCTCCTCATCACTGTCCACCTAAATGATTTCAAACTCCCTTTCCACCTCATGATCTTCTTCTTCTTCTTTTACCTTTTGTTTTCCTTTGTCTATTGGTTGAGCTAAGATAGATGGCATGGTCCCTTTCCTTTTAGAGGCAGCAAACACAAGCCTTGGCCCTCTTTTATATGTGAATGAAAGAGGTGTGATGGTGATCTTGTTGGTGTCTTTATCATGGCTGTGATCCTTGCCGTTGTCATCAACTTCTTCATCTTCATTATTGGTATCATCAATAATCATATTTTCTGCCTCATCATTGTCTTCTACATCATCACCACTCTCATCCGCTTCACTATTTTCTGCATTGTCATTTTGTTCTTCATTTGAGTTGCTTGCCTCTTTACTGTTGTGATCCTCAATTTGATTATCATCCCCTTCATCTCCTTCATTATTTTCATGACTGTCATGAATTTTTTCCTCTTTGTTGTCTTGTCCATCACTAAGGCTTGCTTCTTGGGTGTCACTGCTACCCTTAGCCTCTGCATTTTCCTCTCTATTCTGATCTTTATCCTCGCTACCCTCTTCATCACTGTTGAATTCATTTTCATTGTCATCTCTTTAATTTTCTTCACTGTGATCCTCTTTCACTGTCTCCATGTCCTCTTGTTCTTTGTGGCTCAAATCACCATTACTACTCAAGTTGTCTCCTCTGTCATCTTGTTGACTTAACTCATCAACACCATCTATCTCCATGTTTTCACTGTTTTGCTCACTGTCATGCTTATTGTTTTCATCTTCATCATTGTCATGTTCACTGCTCCTTTCTTCATCATCATTTCCTTCTTCTTCCTCTTCATCAATTTTTGTCCCTGCCTCATCGTCATTTTCTTCCTCTTCCTCATCATTTTCCTCTTAGTCATCATCTTCTTCTTCTTCATCATCTGCCTCTGCCTCACTTTGGACTGATTTATTGTCACTCTCACCCTCTTCATTTTGATTTGACTCATTATCATTATCTCCCTCATTTTCACTTGATTCATCATTGTCACTTCCTTCTTCATTTGATGCATCAAGAGAAGGGGAGGAAGGGAGGTTTTCTTGAGGTGAGCACACTTGTGTAGATGATGAGGGAAATTTTGGTTGATGAGGAAGCTGTGGGCTTGTGAAGACTTCATGGGATATGAACACATCCCAAGGAATGCCTTTTTTCTCCAGCTGATGTAATACCACCATATTGATCAAGGAATGATGGAATAAACTATGCATTTTCCGGGTATAGGTCCTCCACCGGACAACAGATGACATCTTTTCAATGCTTCTATACAAGTAATAAGGCAAATGAAGCATTTTAACCCTTGTGAAATTCATGAGGAGTCTAACATGGTAGGAATAAATTTTGGAGTACCTCCCTTCGCAGGTAAAGTACTTCATGATAACCCTCATCAAGGGTGAAAATCTCTGCTTTAGGTCTGATAAAGGGAAGATAGCCCTACAGCCTACTCTGTACCTAGTTTTGACAAATGGCTCATAATGGTTCATGTCCAACCTTGCCTTCTCGAACCATTTCTCACCAACAACAGGTATGCCTGTAGCACTAGAGTTGGCATCTGCTGATAGTTCAAAATCCACCCCTGCAAGATTCACCTGTTTGTTGTGGAGGTTGAGGAAAAACAACCTTGTAAGCTCTGGGTGGTGTTGTACTTGTTTGAACTTCTCACAAAATTGAAAACATCCCACATTCTGGAAACATGAGAGGATCATGGGAGATGAGGTGATATCCACTGTGCTCTGTGGTTCAAATCTATTCACTTTCCCTCCTTTTTGGTTTGGCCTCTTTCACTACTGACATTGTCTTCTACTCCTGACATGGTGATTAGGTTTGTTTGTGGACAAATTAGGTTTGCTTGTGACACTTAGGCAAGAGGAGTGAAATGGAAATGATGGTGAGGGCAACCTTTGCAAATGAGTGATATGGAGGAAAGTGTATGACTTTGCCTTGAGCTTGAAAAATGGCTTATCTTGAACCAACTTGTGATTACCCTAGTTTCACACCCCTCTTATTTGGTAATGGTTTACTTGGAGATCAGAACAATAATTTTTCCATGAGGACCTAGGGCTTGCCAACACTAGGTTTTAATCACTTTTAATCACCAAATCATAAAAAGTACTTGGAGGACAAAGAGGAAATGCCACCTACCAAATTTAGCTTGCTTGCAGGGCTTTGAAACCAATTTGGAGGACCTTCCTTGAACTTTTGGCACCTTCTTGCAAGTTGGAGGGTTTTTTGTATGAGCGCAGTGCCCTACCCGCACTGTCCGGTTGTCCTCTGTGCGCAGCACCGGGCGAGTCGGGTCGTGCTCTAGGCACAGCGTTTCACGTCTCGTCTATGCCTGCCAGCCTCTGAGCGCAGAGCCGGGCCTGTCGAGTGCTCTGTACGCGCAGTGCCAGGAGGAAAAATGGGTGTCGAGTCAGCCTGTGGGCGCAGCGTCGTGCCCCTGTGTGTGTCGGTCTGCCTGGGCGCAGCGCCAAGATATATGTGCAGTGTAGTGCAAAAAATGCATTGTATAGAACCCTATTCACGCAGCGCCAGGGTCTGTGAGCACAACACCGGGGTCTGAGCATAGCGCCAGTGAACTGCTCAGATTTCGACCAAAACTCAGAAAATTTCTCCAGAAGGGTTTTATTTGTCCTTCAATGTATAATGAGTCAAGTGTTTAAGTGATTTTGACCTTTATAGCCTTGGGTGCACAAATTTATTTTTGCCCAAAACCACTTTGTAATGTTCCTTACCCTTTTTTTTATTTTCACTGATATTTTTCTCACCTTTTGCAGGGGGTAATTTAAAACACAAAACGGTGCCTTTTCCCTTCTAATTATTTTCTTTGTTTCTCTTTAGGCAACTGACATGGTGAATTTTTGTTTACCTGGATCTAATGATGCTTTCAAAACTTGTTTTGCAGATGGCTATTTGAGTCACCATATTACACTGTGTTTTTGGCTTGTTTCTGTCCTTCAATTATTTTCACAATTTTTAGGCATCTGCATGGTGGTAGCACCCCTTAAGAAACCTTTATGTCCTTGCCTCAGAGATCAAACTTCCCTTTGCTTGATGGGTGGTTGAGAAACCTTTTTTCATCATTGTTATTTCCTTTAGGCATGATGCAACAAGTTTTGACAAACCAAATGGTCTTCATACTTAGGCATGCCACCTCCTTTGGGCCACTTTTGATTTTTTTGCAGGTGCCTATGACACAGTTGTTTTTGGTCCCCTTTGTCATTCTTAGAGTTGGACAACCTTAGTTACACAACAATAAACTCATGCTCAGCTGGGTTTTTCATTTTGAAACTTTACCTCATGCATTTTTTCCTTTGACCATTTAGAGGGCTATGACTGAAAATGAAGGCTTGATCTCTATCACACTGACACTCTTTGCATTCTCCTCCCTTTGATGTAGTGAAGGATGGTTACCTTGGAAAACCCTAGAAATTACCTTCAACAGCTTCTGAAAACTTTCTGCCTGTTGTCATCATGGAGGCCCATAATCCTTATTTCACCCTCACTTGACTACCTTCTCAAAACTTTAGGAATTAAGGTTGTTAGAGAAGAATAATTAGTGTTGTCCTCTAAGTTCTCTATAGCCCTTTCAAATTCATTCATTTATGTTCAGCTCACCTCACATTTTTCCCTTCTTCATTTATAACCTCTAAAAATCTTCAATTCATGCTTGGTTGTGCTGGTGTGCCATCTGTCCTTGTGGTTTTCTGCTTTGGCTCCTTGCTTGGCAACACTGTTTTTCCAATCAGTCCTAAACAATTATGATTCCCTTTGAACATAGGCATGCTTCCTCTTCTTTGCTATGGATGTCCTTTAGTGATGATTTGGCCTCTTACCTTACCTATTTCTTTGTATGATAGCTATCTCAATCATTTCTGCAGAAATGTTTAAGATGCACATTTATCTTTTTGCAGAATGATGTCTTTGGCAAGGAAATCCTTCTTGAAGGTCTTTCTGATCTAATTTGGACAAAAAGTTGCTTGACCTTCTTTCACATTTGATTTCATCTTCTTGGCACAAGAAAAACAGTGTTTTAGAACATCAAAAACAAACCTATAACCTATGAAACCCTAGTGACCTAGTGGGAGGCTCTTTAGACTTGGTTTTTGACTGAAAGTTTGGCTTAGGGTCTTCAAGTATAAAAAATAGAGTCGTTGACAATTTGATGTATTGAAGATCCAAAATCCAATGTGCTTGACTTATCTAAAGAGCCTACAGAGATATTTTTGAGACCATCAATGCTTGGGGCATTTGGGAAACACAAGAAGAAGTAAGTTGGTTGGTGATCCTAGGTGGCAAGTGAAGGGGTTAGGAAAGGTAAAACAAAGTATTGAAGTCATAGGTAACCAAATATGATGAAGATAAGTGGCATGAGTCCATGACGGGTCTTCTATGAGTGATAGGCTGACCAGGGAATGGCAAAGTAGTGAGATAGTCAAAAATTTATCCTAAGGATAATGAAGGCAGTGAGATTTCTAAAACTCACAATATTCATGAATTTGGTTTTTAGAAATCCAGGATAAGTATTTAGTCATCTACAAAATAGCCTTGCCTAAGTATGTAGGATTTTCTGGATTGATAATGATTCAAACTTGCCTTGCAATTTCTTGGATAGCCCTGGTAATGCTTTGGAAGCTTGGGTTTAGTTACTAGTCCTACAACCTAGCTTGGGTTGAGTTACTAGTTCTGGAGCTAGCTTGGGACAAACGCCCTCGAGCCCTTAGTGGGTACTTAGAGGAAATTTCAGCCTAAAAGTGGCATCCTAAGGAAAAATAATAAAATAATAGTTCAAATAGTAAAATAAGAGTTATGAATTTGGAGGGAAAAGGAAAAAACTACTTTTTAAAATTGTATTTCTAACTTATCTCCTTATAGGTGTACTCAAATTTTACGTGTATACAATCGTTGGATGCGAAATTGAATTACACATCCAATGAGTGCCCATTAGGCATACTTTTGAGATGACCCAGAATGATAAAAATTGAAGATACATTAAAAAAACATGTTGAACACGCTTTTTTAATGTATCTTCAATTTCTATCAATGTGGGTCATCTCAAAAGTATGCATAATGGGTACTCATTGGATGTGGAATTCAATTTTGCATCCAAAGACTCTCTAGACTTGAAATTTGAGTAAATCTATAAGGAGATAAACCAAAAATACAATTAAAAAATTTAGTTTCTTTTCTTTTCCCTCCAAAATATTTAAATGTACCTCTTTTTTAATTTAAAGGAATTTGATTGGTTTACATATTATGACATGGAAATTATTTGAAAAAATCATGGGTACTTTTAGGCTGAAATTTCCTCTAATGTGAGTTACTATTCCTTGGAGCCAGCTTAAACAAATGATATGGAGCCTTGCAAGGTTGTGGATTGAGTTTACTAATTCCTAGAGCCCTGGACAACTTGGGTAGAGACTGGTCTGGTTATGCTTAATGATTTCTGACTGTGGATGTGGAATCACTGTGGTTGAGGGTTGATGTGGTTTGGCCTATGGAATCCATGGTTAGTTTTGTCTTGGTTTAGTCCATGAGATACCACATTCATGCTTGGAATATGGCACAGGGATGATTAGCTTAAGGAAATATTTGGTTCAACCCAATCTATGGTTGGGTGGCATGTGAAAGTCTCCGACTTGGTTAGCATTTTCATATGTTAATAAGAGTTATTTTCCTATTATGATCTATGAGAATATGTGTTGATTATGATGGTTTGTTAGATGATGTATACTTTCTATGGCTCTTGTCATATTTTTATAAGTTATTGAATGTTTGATGAATACATGGGCTAACTAGTGTTGTTTCATATAGCTAGAGAGGGCATAGAGCCTTCTTGATGATTCACTAGTGAGCTTATTGTATCACTGAACATGTATGTATTTATGAACTATGTGTTCTATGTACACAGTTTTTGTATAAATGAGTAATTTGGACCTATAATGTTTCAAGGTCTTAACTTTGGCATACGATCTCTATTTGACTATAATAATACATCGTTTTTAATGTCTTCATGAGTATGCCAAAAATAAATCTAAATAAAAAGAGTGTGGCACTTTTTTGATCTCTTCGTTTTCCCTAAAAATGTCGTTTTGGCCCTCAAAATGACCTCAGATGTTTAGGACCCAAAAAAAATGCCAAAATAGGAGAGTTGTGTTAGATTTAAGGAAACTAAACTGAAAGGTAATAGTGTTGGGTCGAGTTAGGTTGATAACAATGTGATTATGTGTCAATAGGTGTTTACAGTCAATTCTACACATGTGGACCCCATTTCCCATGAGTGCATCTTGGAACTTTCGGTCATGAATAGTAACTCTCACTTCATATTTACCTTGGTGAGCAAGTTAAAGTGGGTAAACATGGGATGAGTTGTTTCAGAATGGTATCAGATCTCCCAGGTTCAAACATTTGGACTAGATGGGCTAGTTGTGATTGTTGTGCATGTGTTGGATTGAAGGGTCCTGACCCAGGTTCGAAGTTAAGGTTAACCAACAAAACCCTCTTACTACTTTCCCTTTCAGCAGTGACGTACTTGCGCAGGTCAAAGTCTCACCCAAAGCAGTATGGGGGGGTTCTGGAACCAGGTTTCCACACGCTGGGAGAGAATTAAATGATGGGGGTGTCTGCATATTGATCACAACAGTGGTCCAAACTTCGCAACAAAAGCCCTAACAAAGAACCCTAACTAGGCATAATTAGGTCAGTTTACGTAGGTTATCCTGTGCACGCACAGATACAGATCCCGCAATCCTTTCTACGGTCTTAATACATAACATTCAGGTTTGAAAGTAATAGATATATTCATTCAACATTCATATAAAGCAGAAGACAGTTGGGAAACCGATCCAAACATAGATAATGCAGTAAACAAAAATAACATACAGAAACATATCATAAAGCAGAACACAGATGCATTTGATACTCATATTTATCCCAAAACATCCCTTTATTCATTCATAATTCATATCATCCTTACAATACTTTTGTTCTACCCGCGCACACATCCAACGAGGTCCGCACACAGCAGGACTAAGGTCTCTACGCCCACAGCCAACAGGAGCCTTCTAAACCCAGAAAAGTTTTATTTTCAGCTTAGAACATCATACCAAAACTCATTTCAAACTTACAACTTCGCTTCTCGACTAGATATAGACTCTTATTTATATCTTTAGCTTGTGCTCATCTAAGGTCCGCAAACTGTGGTTTTCAACCCCTATTTCTACCCTTTTTCCCATTACAACTCATGATGGGCTTTGACCTGCCCCAAAGCCCCTTGACCTGTGCTTTTCTTAGTGCACATGACTTAACTTAAAAAAAATACTATATTTTTGTCCAATATTGCGGTCCTAAGGGACCCCGCTCCAACAGGCCCCCAACACAACCTTGTGACTCATCCCAAGTCACATCGGTGTTGGGTTATTCATCTTGAGATGCAACTCATTAATGGCAGCAGCGAAGGGCGTCAGGATGCCCACGCTCTGATCAACTACACTCTACGTTGTGTCCACCATATTCTGTGGTGTTAGCCCTTCTTCGGCTAGGTTGATGCTTTGATAGGTCTAGTTCAAATTCTTGACAGCTGCATCTAGATCCTATGACAGCTTCATGGCCTCATTGGCCCATGGCTTCATGTGCTTCATCACGATATGCTTCTTTCTCTGTAGCTCCTCAACTTCATCGTGCAAGATCTGGCTAGTCTGTAATCGGACCATGCGATGAGCAGGTACAAAAGTAGGCAAGGCCTCCTGAAAGTCATCGAATGCCTTCTCCTTAGCGCGTAGTTCCTGTGATATCTTCTTGACTAGTGGATCTATCTGCATAGATGTCCAAAATCCCATAATCATTTCAAGCAGTGTGGTTCCTTTATCAACTATGGTGGAAATATTCACTGAAGCTTCCTTAACCAAGGCCATCCGCTACACACACACCTCAGGGGAGATTCTGGCTGCAACTTAGCTTGCAATGCTACAATCTATTGTTCGAACTCCACTTTCACTGTTTGCACTTCTGACTGGGAGGCTTTCAGTGCTGCGACCAAACTCTCGACTTTTACCTATGGTGCAGCGAATGCAGGGATGGCCACCTCTGGTAGGTCACTGCACAGTTTATTAATTAGATGCTCTAACTCTACACACTAAGCTACAACCGCCTACTATGTTTTTTGTGCTTGGAGTGATTCTTCAGTCTTCGCCGCAACCTTCTTCTCAACTTCACTTAGCTGTTATTGCACACGCACCTCCCTACACTACAGCTCGTCTGTGATGATGGTTTGGATTGCGTGCAGCTTTCCACTAGGTAGCATGGATAAGTCTATCCCAACCTTTGGGCAGGTCTGCACCTGTGCATGCAATTCTGACTGCTCTAGAGTTATTGTTGCGGTTGGGAAGGGGCAGATCATTTTTTCTATTATGCTGGAAATAATGTTTGTAGGTTGGCTCGCTTGAATCGGCCTCGCCTAATTCACGCTCGCCTGGATATTGTCTGTCTTCAACTATAGTACCTGTAATCCCGATTGTAATGTTTCAACTGCATCCTTGTACTACTCTTCCATTGTTTTCCATCGATCCTCAGAGATAGATGCAACCGCATCCACAATCTTGTCAAGGTCATCTTTTGTCAATATAGCCTCTTATGTGCTTATGAACTTTAAGCCCTTCCTCTTCTTTCGTGCGCCCTTGAATGCTTTTGCGCCATGCTTCGTTCCTCTTGGAGACTCTGCGCTAGTTCTATCCAGACCATCGAGGCCTCCAAGGTCCAAATCGACTTCTCCTCCAGGATCTTGCTCCATGTCTTTCTCTGCTTCCTGCTCGGTATCTTTTTCAGCATATTTTTTTGCGCCTGTCTCTACATCTTTTTTGGTGCCCTGCTTTGCTTATTTGTCTTTGTCTCCTGGTGTTGTCCCTTTTCCAGATGTGGATGTTGTGACGGGCTGGGTGGAGTCAAGCCCAACCTTCCACGTTGTTGGCTAGGTCACAATGACCTAGTCAATCTCTTCCTTTGTCACCATAAAGGAGAAATTATACCATATAGGGTCATTGGACACCCTGACCTACACATGGTGCATGGTTACCTGAAATTCTGTAATGATTCTATACTTCTCATATGCTGTTAGGAATAATCTGGGTTGTGAACATATCGCTGCTGCCAACGCACCTTCCAATAGTACCTAGAATATCTTATTTTCTTTCACTCTTTTTGGATCAAACGAATCCCACATATTGGTGTAGCACGCCCCCTCGCATACTCTAGGCTCCACCTCTGGGAGAGATGCACCCTCTAGAGTCTCTCATGCTACTAGCACAATTAATAGAAACAACCAAGAATAACAAAATTTCTTTCCTTTGTCTTGTGCCTCACGCATGTTGTCCAAAAAATCTTGGCAGAGTTATTGGGATTAGTTGTAGTTGACCCCCTTTCCACACTAGCCTGTAAACACAATTACATGTGCAGGGACTGTCTTTGAGCGGTAGTTGTGCATCAATTTACAACCCAGGACTAAGGTTCCTAGGTGCACACACGGGTCTTCAATCTGCTGCACTAAGAATCTCCTGTTGTCCCTTCCACTGTGGTTGTATTTTTTCACCTTTGCAACAACCTTGAGCTCATTACTATTCCCAAAACTTGCCATGGGATGAAGCTCCTTCTTGGGTAGGCCAGTGATCTAGTGGATCAGTGTGGCGTCTGTTGGAATTCACCCCTAGATCCATAGGCATCCCACATGCACTAATTCCAGCAGCTGGCGCACGCAGACAGTGATAATGGGGTACCTCCCGAAGTGAGGAATCCTTATAAAAATCAGGATCCCAGCGTTGCTCAGCCCATGTGCCCAAGGCATAGGCTCGACCTTCACCACATCATCATATAACACATTCTCTAGACAGTACTTAGGTGTTAGCTCGGGGAACGTTTCCTTGTTCGTCGCATCATAATCGTCGAATCTGACAAGAGGGATCTTGCCATACATGTCTTCACTAACAATAACTACTTGTGAGATCAGCAACATCTTAAGGTAGTCTCACACCACTTCTACATTCTTCAAAATGTGCACAGAGGGTCTGTGCAACTTGACATACTGTGACCGCCATGATATTGGCTCGATGAGTGCAACATCCTCAGTGGCGCTCATCGGTCTCTTTGTAGGATCACCCATAGGCGACCTATCCTTCGTATCTTGGCGCGGGGATGTAACATTTCTAGGGGAGGTCTGCGGCTTGGAGGATGGACCCTTGGTCATCTTACCCTTTCCCTTAGCCAACATAGATATGACTTCTTGAACCTCTGGCACCACTTCATGAACATCGTCTGACCCTGGCTCTGTAGACGCTCTGAACGTCACAGAGTGCTCCTTAGGTGGCGCACTCTCTGGATTAGTTGCCATCATCCTTGGGAGAAAGATAAATTATGGGTTACTTATGTTAGATGTGGGGATCTCGTGGAAAATCATATAGTGCTCAAGGAAAAATTTACGGCGCAATTCACATATAAGCTCAAGGCGCAATATACTTAGAAAGCAAAGGAACCAAATGTGAGTCGCGCCCTTCCTTTTATAAATGATCCCAGGTGAAAATGGTTGGATCTCCATTAAATGAAACTTAGCTCAGTAAAAATGGTCAAAAATCCTGTAAGATCGCTTCATTAAATGAAAAAAACCCGCTCCATCCAATGGTAAAATCCCTTTTTCGCCCAGTTTTACTGTTCCAACGGCTAGTTTCTCCTGCTGCACACCACCTTTGTGCTCCTATCGCACCTATTTGTGCCTTCCCCTTGTGCAACGCGCAGACAAGTGGATTCCCATTTGTCTTCCATATATTCATTTGGTAGGCACAGGGTTGTCCCTATATGGCTTCAGTCGACTTCCATTGAAATACCCGAGAAGATTCTCACCGTGCAATATGGCCAAGTGCAATGCACCTCCATCAGTTATTTTCTTCACAATATACAGCCCCAACCAATTTTTCCTAAACTTCCTTGGGTGGCACGCAAACTGACTGTCATATAAAAATACCAAGTCTTACTTTTTAAACACCTTATGTCTGATGTGCCTATCATGTCAGGCCTTTTCGCGTGCCTTCTGCACTTGCTGATGGATGTTAGCAATGAATCGACCCTCTTCTAAGGCAACCAATTGCGCAAGACATTCCTACATGATGTCAGGTTTGGCCATATTAGTGAATGTTGTGATGCGCAGGCTGGGGACGATATATTCCATTGGCATGATTGCTTCTTTCCCATAGAACATCTTGAAAGGTGTTTTTCCAGTCAATTTCTTACATGTGGTCCTATAAGTGCATAACATAGATGGGATGCGCACGTCCCAATCATTATGATTTTCATTACAGATATTTGTGAGTGCATTCTCCATTTTTTTGTTGAAATCTTCTACTGCACCATTTTCCTGGGGGTGATAAGGGGTACTCTTCTGGTGATGGATCTAAAACTCCTCTGTCAAAGCTTCAATGGTTTCATTAACAAAGTGCATACCCCTATCACTCATCAATATCTTTGGGAACCCAAACCTAGTTAAAACATGTTCAAAAATGAAATGTGCAGTGGTATCTGTTGTACAATCCTTGACTGGCTTACCTTCTTCCCATCTACTTACATAATTTGTGGCAGTGATGATATAGCGTGCACTAGTTTTCTTCCCTGGAGGATTGATAGGTCCAAAAACATATATAGCCCATTTATCAAAGTCCTGCAGGGGCATTTCATCTCTACGCGAGGGCTTCCTCGTTCTCTGGCATGCATCACAAACTCGGAAGTAGGCATGTGCATCATTGTGTAGTGTGGGCCACCATAGCCCAACATGCATCACTTTCTGCGCAGTAGCCTTCCATGCATAGTGGCCTCCTTCCACCCCTCCATGAGCCTCAGCCAAGGTATCCTATCTCTCATGCTCCAAAACATACCTTCTTAATACTTCATTTGCTCCTATCTTTTATAATTGACCAGCAATCAGGGTAAAATCAGTTTCATGCGAAACGAACTCCTTCTTTTGCTACACTAAATATTCAGCAAGGGCACTTCTAGTGGTCAGATAGTGAATAATATCAGCAAAGCGTTCATCAACCAACTTGATAGCAAAGAGCTGCACATCGGGAACCCCTCCTCCAGACCGATTGGTTCTTCCCCATCTTCGATGCGTGATAGATGATCAGGTCCAACATTCAGTCTACCAAGCTTCACAATTATTTCAAAATCATATTCCTGAAATAGCAATAGCCATCTACAAATCTTCCCCCCCCCCAACACAAGCTTATTGACCAAGTATTTCAAAGAAGAATGGTCAGCGAACATCTTGAAGTGCCCTCCTAACAGATTGTGCCTGTATTTTTGCAGAGCACAGACCATGGCCAATCCTTCCCTTTCTGTGGTTGAGTAGTTGCGCTCTGCACTGGATAGCTTCCTACTTGAAAAAGAAACAGGGTGATCAACGTATCCTTCTCCTGGCTGCACTAAGACAACTCAAAGTGCTATAACAAATGCATCCACATGTACATGGAAAATCTTGGACCAGTCTGGGAATATCAGAATAGGTGAAGTAACCATATTTTCCCTCAGTAGCTCAAAGTTATTTTGACATTTCTCATCCCAGAAAAATGGCACATCCTTCTTCAACAACTTCTCCATAGGCGCGGTGATCAGAGCATACCCCTTAATTAACTTTTTGTAATATCCTATGTGTCCTAGGATGGAGCGTGGTTGTTTTTCATTAGTGGGGACTTCTACGTTGATGATAACTACTATATTGGTTGGAATTACCATCAATCCTTGCTGACATACTATATGGCCCAACAAAATTCCAAAAGGCATGCAGAATATAAATTTCTTCAGGTTAAGAGAAATCTGGTGCTTCCTACAAGTGTCAAGCATCATGCACAAGTTGGACACATGCTTCTTTACTAACCAAAACATAGTCCAATCATCACAATACACCTACAAGAACTTGTGCATGAATTCTTTGAACACAGTTGTACACCATTTTTTGGTCATCTAACCCACTATCATTAGATGGACCCAAGTACACCATGTAAGACCAATTTTACCCTAAGTAAAATTGCTTTCACTATGTAAAATAACTTAATAAAACACATTTATTAGGTTGTTTATGGTCTAAACAGGAAACCCCAAAATGAAATATTAAACTAAATCTTTATTTGTCTTATTATTTTCTAGGAATAATTATTTAAATCTTATTTAAATAATATTCCTTGTTAAATATGACTAAATCACCCATAAATAATTAAATAAATCATTATTTATTTGATTATCCTTCAACCACTTCCTTAAAATGATAAATAAATCATTTATTTATTTTTTATTCACAAATAAAGGGATTTGACCCAAGTCAAATACCTTTTCCCTCCAACAAATATAATAAAATATTCCATAAAAGGTGGATCTAGATTTGGTTAATGTTATTTTAATCATGCACCAAGATCTAGAATGACCCAGTATTTTGTTATAAATAGGAGGGTTTTTCCTATCATTCTTCACCTTTTGTTGCCTATTAGATCACTCTGGATCTATACTCTTGGTCTGACTTTGATCCATTATCATTGTCAAATTTTCCATTATTTGCTGTGTGAGCTCCCTTTGAGTTCTATCTTTGTCTGGGTTTTCTACACCAACAGGAGAGAGAAATGCTAGATCTGAAGTGATGAGGATTTCCAAGAACCCATCCCATTGAGGAGAATTGGAAACACCTTCTTGTTTTCCTCCCAGGTGCCCTTAATACAAAAATTCTTTCAAAAATATTGTTCTTGTCTTGTCTATTGGATGTATGGAGCAAAACCTTATTTTTACTGCTTAATGTCTCTTTATGCATAGATCTGGTTTTCTGCATCACTTTTCTTGATCAACTAACTACAGATCTAAAGATATTGGCAGCCAATTTTGATGTTAGGGCTATAAGTTATGTGTAGCTAAAGTGGTATTTTTTCGTACACTTCGACAAAAGATTCATACTAACAACTGGCGACTCCACACGGGTTTTCAATTATGACCGCTATCGTTTTTCATATTCCTGCATATCCAGCTACTTCAGACCCTAGGGTTTCTTTTCAGCTTTTTTTTTTCCTATTTTTGTGTTTTTTTTCTCACATAAAACCCTAAAACATTAAAATTTCTAACTTCCGCGTGTTTCTAGCCCTATTGCGCAGGTGACAGACATCAACCACAACTGAGACGACAACTTTTTCGGAAATCTGCCGCCGGGACACTCGGAACTTCAGGTCGCACTTTTCAGCCCAGAACATGTGACCTGGACTCCAGGTCGCACTTTTCAGCCCATTATCTGCGACCTGCACAGAAAACAGGTCAGAACCTGCGACCTGCCAGTTTTTCTGCTCTTTTTCTGCAATTTTTCTGGGTTTTTCTGAAGCTTCTGTAAGGGTTCTCCAGCCTCTGTCTCAACCCGTTTAGACCTGTTTCTGATCTGTTTTACTCATCTAAGTGGGAACCTAGCCCCCCAGGGCTTTAGTACCCTCCACTTTTTGTGGAAGAGTTTTAACTGTTTCAGGTGTCTATTTTTTTCAGAGTTTCAGCCACCCCTTTTTTAGATCTGATACCTCCTTTTCAAATCCTTTTTCATCAACTCTTCTCCCTTTCAAATCACCTCCTGAAGTTTTGTTTCGATCTACCTTTAGGGCCTCCTCCTTGTCCCTTCTGCTTTTTGTTGAGTTCCTCCTTTTTTCCAGCCACCTTGTCTCTACCTCTTGGCTGTGTTCTGCACCTCTTTTCAGCAGGTTTCTCCATTAGATCCCTGTCCCTTTCGACCCTAGATCTATTGGCCTCTTTGTAGTGTGTTTTGACTAGATTTTTTCCCTCTGTTAGACTAGTTTTGAGAGACCCGCCTTTTTGGGTTAGATTGATGCATTGTTAGCTGTTAATTTTCTGTTATTTCAGCATTATATATTGTTCTCTGCAGATTTATTTTCAGTTACGCAGCACACTTTTTCTTTTTCTCTCAAAACGACAGGGTTTAAAAATTAAAATTAACGCACGCCACACACTCACCCTAAGCGAAGAAGAGCCTGGTTCACACCGCCAGGAAAAGACTTTAAAACATTGTAAAATCAATTGACACTGCACCTTTTCTGCCCTTGTTTCGACATCGTAATCACTTGATTCTGCACCTCCCTGCCCTTTTTGGTCGTTCTTCTTCCCCTTGTGCCGTGTTTTTTTTGTCATCATTGCACCCCCAAGGCGCACCTCCTAGAGACTTCTTGGCCTTCACCCTCAGTTTCCGGTCGGTCGACCTACTCCGTCCCGCCGTCGTCGAGTTAGTCCTCCTCCGAGTCCGCACTCCGACTCCTCTTCTGATTCATTGGGTTCTCCTTTCACTTCTGGTTCTTCCCCTGTCACCTTCACTATGTCTGGTCCAGGGCCTAACGCTAGCGGGAATCCCGACCCTAATGCCGGGACTACTACTAGCGGAACCGCCATAGGAACTACCTCGGCTGCACCCTTGCTCCCTTACATGGCAGGCCTCAGCCTCCCCGATCTCAATCAATTGATCAATGACCCTATCCGCCATGATGTTGGTTGGCGTGCTATGCCAACCAAGCTCCCCTCCGACATCCCTAAGTTCGAAGGCCTTGCTGGAGAAGATCCAACCAACCATGTCCGATCTTTCCACATGTGGTGTTCCTCCAATTCCATTACCGATGATTCCATCCGTCTTCGGTTGTTCCAACGCACACTTACGGGCGAAGCTTCTAAATGGTATGTTGACCAGGCCACCTCTTCCCATACCACCTTTACGACCATTGCCCAAGCCTTTTTATCTTATTTCCATCTTCCTCTCCTATACGACACTGGTACAGATCTTTTGACTTCTTTCCGTCAAACCTCTTCAACCCGCCTTTCCACTCATGTCCAGGAATGGCGGAGAAGACGGAGCTTATGTCGAGCTCCCACCTTCGAGGATCGGGTTTATATGGACTGGTTCCTTCACACTCTCTTACCTCCCGTTGGCAAAGATGTCGCCTCTCATTTCCCTCAAACTGAAGAAGCCGCCCTCCAAATCGCCTTGAAATATGACCTGATCTACGCTCAGTCTGGTTATGTTTATACCGTCCTTCCTGACCTCCCCAGGCCCGGTGGCGCTAACGCCCCGGGGGCATCTCATTCCGTCGATGGTATCATTGGAGCCCTTTCTCATCCATATGCTCAACCTCCTATGGGCTATGGTCCCCCTCCGGGAGGGGCCAGCACCTCTAACACTTTTCCCCCTCCAGGTAGCATGTATCCAAGATACGGCATGCCTTATCCTTTTGCCCAACCTCCTACTTACCTCAATGTTGCCCAACCTAACCACTATCCTTATCCGCAGCCTGGTACTCCAGCTCCTCCAGCATATGCACTTCCACCTCCCTTTCCTTCTCAACCCCAGCAACAGCACCTACAGCCCCCTCCAGGGCAAGTATTTGCACAGCAGGGCGTGACTAATCCTCCTTCCTCTCAAAGAAGGCAGAGAGGCAATCAAAATAAATCTGCCCCTGGTACTCATGGACCCAATCCTCAAGACACTGACCCTAACTCTGCTAACCAGCAACAGGGCACTCAACCCAATCCGGACAGGCCTATTCGCACAAATAAGCCTTGTTCGTGTTGCGGTGTTTATGGTCATTACACTCACGATTTTCCCCTCTTACCATAGATGCAGCAGATGTGGGAGTATCAAGCCACATTGCAAGGACAACATGCCTTCGCTCATGCTCCCCCTAATGTGACCACTACTCAACCGGCTGTGTTTACCGATCCTTTCCCCCAGCAAGGATTCGTGGCTGCCCAACCACCTGACGGATAGGTCGCCACTCAACCTTCCCCTTCTGGTTCCTCCGATTACCAGATCCTCATGATGAAATCTGATCCATCCCCAACCGTCGACCTTCACCTTCAAACTCGGTCTCGCCAGTACCCCAAGCCTCCCACTCAGTCTGCCTCCGAGTTCCCTTCTTCAGGTTCCACCGAGCCTCTTTCAACATCCAATGGTCCCTTGCATATCCCTCAACCCAAAGTTGAGGTTCATACCAAGATTCCAAAAGGACCATTACGCCGAAATGCTGCTCTTGGCCGAGCTGCTCATTCGTATAGCATAGTAGATGATTTGGCGCAGTCTCCTGCTGCCATTTCCACATTGGAACTCCTCCAATCGTGCCCTTCCCAAAAGAAGGCTCTACTATCTGCCATGGGCGTTGTGGATCCTACTGATGACTAAATGATTATTTTCGACGCCCATCAATCGGAACATCCTCCCCTTCCCGCTTCCGTAGCCTTCCAAATCCCAGTCAAAATTCAGAACGCTACAATTTCTCGGTGTATAATTGATGAGGGGGCATCCACCTGTGTGATGTCCGCTTCGGTTTGGAAGCAACTCGAATCTCCTGATTTGGCCCCTTCCACGATCACCCTTCGAGTGTGGGATGGCCATGCCTCCCAGCCCATTGGCCTCTTCCGTAATTGTCCTATCACTCTTGCGGGCAAGACTGTTTGCGTTGACGTCGAAGTCATCAACACCCCTCTAGATTACAACATTCTATTGGGGCGAAGCTACACCTATGCCATGTCTACTATCCCATCCGCGGTTTTTCGCAAGATGTCTTTTCCTCACAATGGAAAGATAGTCACCATCGACCAGTTGACTTATCATGAGCCAAAGTCTCAGACCTCCCCTGAGATGACCATCTCTTTTGTAGCCAATAAGCAAACCGTCGATTCCTTGACCAGTGTCTCTCCCGGCGTCTACAAAGACTCCTCTTTGCTTGGAATTTTCCCTGGTCTCCCTCCTCCTCCTATCTCTGATCCCAGCTTATCGAATGTTTGCATGATGCAATCGTCTCGGGCTGCCCTTAAGCGACCTGCTTCGGCTAGTCAGCAACCTCAAACTCAACCTCGCCCACCGCAACCCGCTCCTAGCCCTTCATCTCAGCCAGCCGGACCTCCTCCTTCTGGCCCTTCTCCTATAGCTGGTATCCCTGAACCCCTCTATCCTCCTGGGTCGGTTCCCCCAGGCCTCAACCATCTCGGAGCCGTCCCTCCTGGTCATTACCTCGCTGGTCAGATAACTTTCCTGGCTCCCCCTCCCGGAGTCTATTCGGTCCCCATCATGGCCACCCTCTCTCTCCCCAACTTGACCCTGGGCATACCCGTCTGGTACCTTGACCCTCTAGCCGCTACCCCACCTGGTCACCCCAAACCGTATCTTGCCTTGACACCCGTTCAACCGGTCCCCCTCACTTCCTCTATTGCCTCCATGCCCCCTGCACCTCCTCAGGACCCTGCTCCTGTGGTGGCAACTCCAAGACGGAAAGGCAAAGCTCGCAAGGGGGCATCCAAAGACAAGGCCACCCCGACTGACCCGACTCCTCCTCTGCCCGCAAAGCCTTGCGCCTTGTGTGATGTCGTCGGTCACGCCACCCATACTTGTCCTGAATTGCCCCGTATTCAGCCCATGGTTAAAGTCGCATTCCCTGAGTCTACGGTCCCCGACCCCTCTATTCCATCCTCATCTGTAACCAAGAACCCAAAGATTATTCGCACCAACAAACCCTGTGCTTTGTGCAGTATCCATGGCCATTACTGCCACCATTTTCCTCACCTGACGCATTATCGCGCCTCTTTAGAGGTATTTCAAGAGTATGAGGTTGAACAAAATCAGTCCGCCTCTCCCATACTTGCGCAGTATGCTTCAGGTCAGTTTGAGAATCCCCCCGCTCCCATTGACATTCCCCCCCCTGATGTCCAGATGACAGAGTCTACTGCCACCATGCTCTACCTATCATCCTCTGTGAGACCCTTGGAGAACATTCCCTTTGAATCCTCCCCCGTTGTTTCGCTCGATCCCCCTTCAGTGACTACCCTGGGCTTAACATATTTTGACCATTAGTTTATCCATTCCTCTGTCATCCCCCGTGACGATCTGTATGTTAGCCTTTCTTTCTATACATATGATCTAGGTAGCTTTGCCGCGTCATGTGGTTTCCCTCCCTCTCGTTATCCCCTCTTTTCCCGTCAGGATGTCCTCTTGGAAACCTTCTCCACCCATGACCTCATCCTTTCCGCCCATACTCAGGATAACACCACCCCTATCTATGTTGACCTCCGCAGCCCGAGTCCAAGCCATACCTCCTATAGCCCTCATATACCACCATCCAGTTCGTATATGAGTCATAGCCATCCTTCCCATTGCACTCCCTCCCGCAGTTGCCACTCGATGTCAATTATACACTCACGCTTCCATCATTGTTCCTCCTCCTCCCATTTTTTGTCTTGTACCACCATTTTGCAGGACCTCCTGTCCACACCCTATATCGGTTACACCGATGGTGTAAGTCGTTACTCCCGGAATCTAGCCTCGGCAGGTTGGGCCATTTTCACCCCCTTGCATGCCCTTTTTCTCTCAAACGGGGTCTGCATTGGTCTTGCCACCAACAATCAAGCCGAATACGATGCATTGCGGGGTCTTTTAGTCGATGCCCTCTCTCATTGCATCCTCCATCTGCATGTTCGTTTAGATTCCCTACTTCTTGTCATGCAACTAAATGGTGTCTATCGTGTGCATAATCCTGTGCTGTTTAGACGATATTTACGAGTGAAACTCTTGATCCGTGAATTTGAAACCATAACTTTCAACCATGTACCTCGAGAACAAAATCACTATGTAGATAGCATTGCAAACCATGTTCTAGATTGGCATTTATCACACGCATTTTATACAAGACACTAACAATCATAATCATTAAAAAGATGCATATCCATAATATGTGTCACAAAACATGTGTTTAAGAGTCCATCTACTCTGATACATATGACATGCCCATAGCATGTTACAAAAAACTCAAAACTGGGGGCACCACCTGTCCCTACATACACACTAGGGGGCACCACCTGTCCCACACCTAATCACTATCTGGCGGATCCCGAGCCAATGGCTCTGCTCCTGCAGCTTGTAGATCACGTATCCCTTGACCGGCCATCACCATGCGCCGCATGACCCCTCGCCATTCCGAAGGTAGACCAATACATGGCTCTATGTACTGGTCGTCTAAGTCTTGCCACCCGCGCTCTGAAACACTGGTCAGCAACCTCTCACATCTATGGCGGATGTCCTCCAGGAGGGTAGCTGCATCCTCATTATGCGCCGCTCTCGATCCACTCGGGCCTGCAGCTCCTGATGCTGCCGGTCGTCCCATATATCTGGTCGGTTTTACCGGAGCTATATCTGCATACCAAAAGTACATGAATCAGTACCCTATCTACTGTTCAATAGATTTAACATGCCCAAAAAAGAGTAGTCACTTGTCACTTACCATCGAGTCCCCATACTCGACAAGGCGAAAGTGGTAGGTCCGGATCCCCACAATAACTCATCCCACTATAGGGATAGTCGTCTATGTATAACAGCATCTGATCCCAATGGGCAAAGAACTCAAGTCGAAACACCCGTCCGACCGCCCCTCCTCCTCCTCTGCATAGTAGTCTCCCCCACCGGCGCATCCTGGGCTCTCTCGGGCCCCCATCTGGTAGCTGTATACGAGGTCATAAGGTCGGGATCTTCTCAAAAAAGAAGGAGCACAATAACGTCCCATACGAGAAATCGTGGTTCACTTTTCACTTGAAAAGCAACAGCTGTCGTTTTAACGACACCAATAGCATTTGGGCCCACCCATAGTAGGTCCCACTCAACGCACTCTCCATAATCATCATTTTCCCCCCAGTGATGTGATGGAGCACCTGGTTTCCCAGGATCTGCAGCACCGCTGCGGCCACTTCACGGGTCTCTAATCTCTCTAGGTCCCAGGTATCCGAGTCCCTTTGACTTGGAGACCCAGTCGACAATGTCGCTCCACAAACTCCATGATGTTCCGCCCCCGCGGTAACACTGGCTGCGTATTTCCCACCATCCCAAGTGGCGAGAGACCAGTCAGGAAATATAGATCCTGGACTGTCAATTTGATCTTGTGCCCCTGCACTACAAAGACCTCATGATCTGGATCCCAATAACTGACAATTCGGGCCAACAAGGGCTCCCCTACTGTCATCAAAGGGTTCTCCAAAAACTTCAGAACCCCAAATCTGGCTAATACACAACGGACACCCTGACCTGCCTGGATCTCTGACCGTAATGTACCCAGGTCTCTCTCTCTCCAGTTGACACGTATATCTGCCATATCTGCACAAACACATCATCTTTGTCAGTATACATATAGGAAACACTGTAACCAATCACAAAAACTCACATCTCAGCCCTAAAACAGCACTCAAATCTCATTCACCCTCCAGGTCGCACTTTTCTGCCCATTCTTGGGACAGGTCGCAGTTTTTGGCTCAAAACCTGCTTCCCAGGTAGCAGTTTTTGGCCCAAAAAGTGTGACCCGGCCGTAGAGGTGAAAGAGGGTCTATTCCTGAGATTTTGAGCCCTAATCTGAACTTTCAATCCATCAAAATGAAAGAGTAAGGTTAGGCCTCTTACCTGCAACTGGCGGATCTCGATTCCAACAGTCGGTTTGTCCGCTACGCTTGCCGCAAGATTTAGGGCCTTCCCTCCTCTCTACATTCACCACAGCAACACTAGCAAATGGGTGAATTTGGAGGGAAAACTGCCTTATTAAAAGCAAACCCTTGTTTTTTCTTTCGCCTGCTGCGACCACACCGTAGCTCCGTTTGACAAACCGTCTGCACCATTGGAAAGCTCTCACCGAGCCCTCAAATGGGTATCTGTTATTTTCTCGTGATTTGATACTTCACTAGGACACATTTTGTCCAAGATGGGTCACTTCACCTCCCCCCAAAATCGAATTTCCTCACTTACAACACTTGTACTTGGGGCACCACATTGCCTCCATACTTGTCTTTGTTCGTGTCGATTTTCGTCATGAGATACCATTTTGTACTCATGTTTTCTCGGTCCCCCATGGGACCTTTTCTGTGTGGAAGCACCATCGAGTCGCCCTTGTTTAGAGCATCCAAGTTGAGCCATCATCACATTCATGGAGTCTATCCCGATTCCCCTTGTACCCTGCTATAGTCCTCCATTCTTCATTGCTTGGTCTCTCTCTTGTGTCGCACATTATGACCGTCAGTCCCACTGTCCCCTATCCCTCATGATACTGTGTCAGTCACTGCCATGTCATTCATGTCCTTTATGCTCTAGCAATGGAAGTCGTCCATTTGCTACTCAGTCCCCTCCATTCCATCATCATCATTGGTATTAGTCTGTCAGTCGCTCTACTATTTTCTCTCGTGCCTTACTTGAGGATCTCTCATTACCTCACCTACGGCAGACCTCCTTCTGTCGACATCAACTCCTTCATTCCAGAAGACAGGTCTAGAGAGCGGTGTACCTTGGTTCCAGCTTCCACTCTTGTTTGGTGCCTCGGATCAGGCAAAGGGATCTCTCATTTCACTTTGACTTGCTTGTTTCTCCACTCCAGCTCCTTTCAGCATGATCGAGATTCGTATGCTTGATGGTCCAGTGATGCAGTAGCAGCTATTAGTGATGCCCAAGTGTGTGTGAGATGTCTCATCCCTCATGAGGGGGTGGCCCTGTAGGTAGCCCCCCACATGCCCGGATGACCTCTTCATTGCAGCCTTCGATGTAGCTCCATATATTTGATGATGTCGGCCTTCACCGCTTGCAGCACCTCTTTGATTTGCATGTATCAGTCAGATTTTGTGAGCCCTTCCCCGCTTGTAGGGGGCATTTGGGTTGTATTTGTATCTCATGTACTCAGATATTATTGCATAAGTCTTGGCTGTTATCCCAGGCACAGTATGTATATGGGATCCCTCATTGTATTTCTATCTGGCGCATGTTTATGCCGGCTGTACTTTATGGTTCAGTCCCTTGTTTACTGGACACACTATTCTTTTGTACTTTGTCTCGGCGGGCATGGGTATGCCTCTCCCACCGCCTTTAGCACAGGTACCCTCTCATAAAAAGAGACTTGTTGCAATCTGTGTCTCATCTCCTCGGTGGTCTAGTTCCTTTCAAAGACATTAGTCTACCACATTTCTCTCTCGACTTCCCTTTTCGATGTCCGGTGATTGAGTTCTGCTAACGTATTTCGGTCATACGATTTCTCCTAACACTCGCACGGGGGGGGTCTCGTTACACTATTTTTTGGTCATCTAACCTGTTACTATTAGATGGACCTAAGTACACCATGTAAGACCAATTTTACCCTAAGTAAAATTGCTTTCACTATGAAAAATAACTTAGTAAACCACATTTATTAAGTTGTTTATGGTCTAAAAAGGAAACCCCATGAGGAAATATTAAATAAATCCACATTTGTTTGATTTTCCTCAAGGAATAATTAGTTAAACAACAATTTAATTAATATTCCTGGTCATATTTAACCCAAAATAGGAAAATTAATTAGATAAATCATTATTTATCTTGTTATTCCGTTAGAATAATTATTTAAACCTTATTTAAATAATATTCTTTGTTGAATATGACTTAATCACCCTTAAATAATTAAATAAATCATTATTTATTTGATTATCCCTCAACCACTTCCTTAAAATGATAAATAAATCATTTATTTATTTATTATTCACAAATAAAGGGATTTGACCCAAGTCAAATACCTTTTCCCTCCAACAAATATAATAAAATATTCCATAAAAGGTGGATCTAGATTTGGTTAATGTTATTTTAATCATACACCAAGATCTAAAATGACCCAATATTTTGTTATAAATAGGAGGGTTTTCTCCTACCATTCTTCACCTTTTGTTGCCTATTAGATCACTCTGGATCTATACTCTTGGTCTGACTTTGATCCATTATCATTGTCAAATTTTCCATTATTTGCTGTGTGAGCTCCCTTTGAGTTCTATATTTGTCTGGGTTTTCTACACCAACAAGAGAGAGAAATACTAGATCTGAAGTGCTGAGGACTTCCAAGAACCCATCCCATTGAGGAGAATTGGAAACACCTTCTTGTTTTCCTCCCAGGTGCCCTTAATACAAAAATCCTTTCAAAAATATTGTTCTTGTCTTGTCTATTGGATGTATGGAGCAAAACCTTATTTTTACTGCTTAATGTCTCTTTATGCATAGATCTGGTTTTCTGCAGCACTTGTCTTGATCAACTAACTACAGATCTGAAGATATTGGCAGCCATCTTTGATGTTAGGGCTATAAGTTATGCGTAGCTAAAGTGGTATTTTTTCGTACACTTCGAAAAAAGATTCATACTAACAATTTAGATTACTTGCAATGCATTACATTGACAAATTTAGTATATGATAAACGACTTAAGATGGAATTATTGGAAATGGAATCAGATGTACAAAGATATTTACTAATTGCATTAGTGGGAGGAGTAAGGGGTACTTGGAAACCATTCTCAATTGTCACCCATACATCAGTACCCAAGGACATGATGTATATTTCCATCCCTATTTTCTAGAAAGCATATTTTTCCTCAAAGTAAGAAATCTTGTTAGGTCCCTATAATACTAGAGTAGCCCCTTATTGTTATTGTTAGTGTAGCCCCTTTATTTTTATTTTTGTGGCCATGTAGTCCCCATATTGTTATTATTGTGCCCCATAGAATCCCACTATTTTTATTGTTGTGCCCTTACATTATTATTGTTATGTTAGCTCTAATTATATTGTGACCCCTTAAGACTCCTATATATAGAAAGGATTTTTATCATTTGAATCATCTAAGAATTATCATTTATGTAATGTAAATGAGGCTTCCCCCTCGAAGAGGATAATTTTTAAGTCGTTGATCTATCTTTTCTTCTATTTTGTGAGTTGGTTGCATAAAATTTGGTATCAGAGCTTTGGATTCTAGGGTTTCTCTTCTTCAAACAAGTCATCTTGGAATTTATGCTATAATTTTTTTTCTACGATGCTTCAAAAGCTGAAATTTTGACCATGTTGTTACACAGTATTTTGTCACCATCCCTACAATCCCCATTCCAAACATTGGAGGACCATTTTAGTGACCCCTGTGTACTTTCATACATTTCCATGAATTTCATTGCATTCCTTGACATGTCAGTAACATAATATTTGTTGATCGTTCCTCAAGTAGACCCTCAAAAACCTATGCTTTTGGGTCGAAGCTAGTAGGTAGTTACATCCTCGCGCCCATGGACAAATTTACACTGAGCCTAGCGTCGTGGTCACTCTGTCTCTGAAGGGCACCCACACTGAGCTTCTTTTGGAAATTTTTTTAAAATAGAAACGAAGCTTCCATGATTTAACAGCTTCGTGGGTGGAGTCATGGTTGTTTTTTTTACTGAATCAAGTCGAGTTTCTCCCTTTGGCCTATTAGTTCCTACAAATTTGCAACTTTAAAAAGGTATAGACCTCTCCTCTATATTATGTGGATCTCAAACCTCCTCCTCCTCTCCTATAAATTCTTCTTCCTCACATTGATTCGACTAGCTGAATAGTCAATAGTTATAGTTGGTGTATTGAAGAGAGCATAAAAGAGTCCATTGTTGTGAGAGAGAGTTTAAGCCCACTTCCTCATTGAGCCTAAATGAACCTGTTGAAGGAGGTCTACAACTTCAAGGTGTAGTTTGTAAACTTTTTTTTCATATATCAATATTACATGACTAGTTTCTGGTTCCAACTTTGTTTCTATTTATATTCAAAGTGTCTAACTCTCCTTGACTAGTTGGATAGTTGTGGATTAATATATATGTTTGTATACTACCAGCATTTTTTTGATATTTTTGCAGGTGTAAACATTGCTACCAAAGGAGCGTGAGACTTGAATAACGAGGATCAAAGGATCACTGCATGTAATATCCCAAAATCGGGATTGCACAACAAGCCTGCTGAAATAACGCACTCCTGAGAATTCAGTGCACTAAAATGAGTTTGCAACTCCTAGATCCCTTATATCAGCTCATCTAAGATCTAAATCCAAAATTATAGCCAAAAAAAATCAAAATAGGTGGGTTAAACAGATCTCCCACAACCTAGTCTAGCTGAAAACACCCAAAGAGAGGGGCTACAAATATATGCAATGGACTGCCTCAAAAACAATGCAGATCCACTAAAGAAAGGAAATAAGCTGATATGGAGGTTAAAATATCAGTTATATAGCAGAAAATAAGATTTACATTACAACCCATACATTTTACAAGAGAAAGAATGAGATTATACAGGAAAAACCCTCAGAAATGAGGTGCTATAGCCATAAGAAAAGTTTGTAGAAACTTGACAGCATTATTTTTAGGGGATGAAGCAGAAGTTTATTAATACTCAAATCTAGATCATATATACACATAAAAATTTAGATCTAATACAGATATATGTACAATAAGAGCTCATCTATACATTCCCCTTGGGGTTTTGTGCAAATCATGAAGCACAGAGAGTAGATCTAAGATCTAGAGTTGCAGATCTGCAGAAATATTCAGAAATTACTGAATCATATACTAGAACAGAATATCAGATCTGAAAAAAGCATGGATTGGTTGGCCAATCCATGGATCACCATAGTGAGAGGGAAGATCCTAACACCGGAGATCTCTCCTCCAATATGCAGACAAAACACCCTGCAACTCCTCCTTTGCAAATAATGCAGTCCAGGAAAAGAAACTACACTATAGGCTCTGAGAATGGTTTTTCCTGATGCCAAGGTCTGGATCTGAAGCTCAATCAGCTAATGCACTCTTCCAGGAGGTTAAAAGACACACTCACTGAGAAGAGGCACTAGTAAAATCTAGATCTGAGCAGATCTAGTGTCTTCCACTTGCTGCAACTCACAAGGACAACCCAACCCTCAATAGGATCAGTGCTGTAGGTGTAAGGTGAAGCTTTGCCTAAGCCTGATAGTGGACAAGATGGAACAAGTCTCCTCCAAGAGCTGCTCAAGGAAGGAGGTGGGAATCCTGAACAGGAAGACCCAAAGAGGAGTGTCTAAACAAACAATACCTTCAGAAAATAATATCTTCAACAACCCCTTCATGCTACTATCCTCTTCCTTTTATAATATTGGATTCTTTTCAAACCCTAAACCACTTCATTAGTTTAGCCCCTTTCACATGTAGAATCTCCTTCTAGAACTATGTTGTCCCTCAAGGAGGTTCAATGCATCTAAACTGCGTTGTAGATATGGTCAAGGTTGACTTGGTCAAGTGATAAACCTCTTTCACACTCAAGTGTGTTTTATAAAATGGCCCAGATTTAGCCATGTTCACATTGGGAATTGGTTTATTTTGTTATTTTTAGGATTTTTACATGTCCTCCTTTACATTTTATCCATCAACATGAAATGCAAAACAAAACAAGGCAAAATAGCATATTCCCATTAGCTTGGGCTAATTGGGAATATTAAAACCCTCCCCTCCAAGATGTTACTTTTCCTCAAGCAACTGATAAGGTGAGCACTGCAAAATCTCCTCTCCCTCTCTTGTGGCCCCCTCATCCAATATTCTCTACCATTGCTTCAAAATTTCTGCAAGAATTTCACCTCTCAATGGTTCCTCCCAAGTGTGCAAGTTGACCTTTGGTGAATGAACCCAATGGCCTTCCTCATGAAAGAATGGAATGTCTACGTGGAAACCTTCTTTCTGATTCATGGCCTCCTCAAGGTAGAAGTGATGACAACCATGGGGAATTTCATCATTCATGAAAGACTCCCATCTCCATGCTATCATCCAAATGAAGTGGATCACCTTCCAGCTTGGAAATCCATAGACATACTCCTCCCCAATACATAGGAGAGTCATGCCCCCAACAAACATATGGCTCACCTCACCAAGAAACAAGTGGTCTACCATAGTGGCCATATAATATCTCATGCTCCCATTGAAGCGTGTAGTGCAAAAAGAGTGGGAGACTCCTCTCCCCAAAGACACATCCCACCAATGTGCCACTCCTCCCACCATGTTCTCAAGAGTAAGAACATTCCAAACATATGGAATCATGATTAGAATCATGCTTGCTACCATGTGTGATAAAGGAGAAGGAAGATGTTCCCTCATGTGCAACCAACACAGTTTGACCCTTAACTGCCATAGAATAGGAGATGACAAGTGCCTCCCCTAACACTTGTTTGCTGCCCCATCCTCCTTTAATGCTTGGAGAAGGTGTATCATAATTGGTGTAGAAGAATCACACCATGAAGGATGTAATAACTTCCCAAGAGCCTCCAAGGGATGACCTGCATCAACATAGTTCATGGCCTTGAGTGGCCCATGAAACCCATCATAAATAGTGCACCCTCTTGGAGCAATGTCCTGCAAATGAGTGTTAGAGAAATATAAGCATATAGGAGATACACCATAATATTCAGAGAGACAAGTTCCTCCATATACTTGTTTTACATTAGTGAGATGACTCATGGATGAGTCCCCTCTCACACTCAATGGGTAAGGAGGTGTGAATGATGGCTCTTCCCAAGATCTATGCTCCTCCTTATCTAACAAATAATCCATGCACTTCTTCATATGAGAGTGCACCTCTTCTTTGAAACCTTCCCACATGAATCCATCTAAGATAGTGTGATATGCTCTAATGAAACCAGTGGGTTTGGAAAGCAGGATCTCATAGGTTTCATTCAGCAGTTTCTCCTTGAGCTTGGAGTCTCTAGCCAAATAGATATGTTCATGGAAATAAATGACTCCCTCAACTAAATCATACCCCCCATAAATTACCTTCCCATCAAGAACCTCACATGTGAAAAGGTCCTTGGATTATTCCATCATGAGTTGGAATCCCAATAATGATCTAGGCTCCCCAAGGATGACAGCGTTGTAGAGGTTTGGAATGTTGCCCCTGTCATATCATGGCTCTCCTATTTGACATGCTTGATGTCAAAATCACATGTCAGAGCATCATAATCTCCCCTTTGCTGCCTCATTTGTAGCTGATCTTGCTCAAGATAATATTGATGCAGATGGAAATCAACTTCCCCTCAGAAATTCCTTGTCTTCCAATACTTCCTTAATTTGGCCCATGCATGCAAGAGGGTTAGCATCCCCTTGCCATGTTCCGAAATTTTTTTTGTGAATGAAGATACCATGGGCTGCCCCAAATATATGGATTTTCCATGTGTCCCCATGCCCATGCCATCATAGACTTCTAATTTCTCCTTCCTCAATGCAGATAACTAAGTGGGAGCTAGCAATGCCCCTTTCAGGAAATTTCTTACCTCTCTTCTGAATTCATGAGAGATTCGCTGTGCTATGTTGGCTTCTCCCAAGGCTCCTTCCTTAGCCAAGTATGCAAATGTTGCCCATAGTTGAGACAACACTTTAGTTTCCCTCCAATCAAGAGGTAATTTAGGTGCTCTTTTTGTGACATCGTTATTATCTCCTACCTTCCCTTCCTCCTCTTCAATAGTTGAAGTTGCCCCATCATCAATAAGAGACCTCAGATCTTGGTCTTCCATTGAAGGAGGGATCTTCTTGCCTTCCTCTTGAGAATAAATCCCTTCATCAAATGGAGATCTTGCCCTTGGAAAAGTATCAAACAACCTCACACCCTCGTCCATGGTCTTCAGAAATAGAGTTGGATCTATAGATCCTTCCAAATCATGCAAAATATTTGTTTGATATGGTTTGATAGTCTCAATAGGAGATGTCACACATGAAGTCAAATCAAACCTCTCTATTACCCTTGCAATAAACTTTGCATAAGTAGGTGTATTTTCATTACTTAAGGAAAAATACTCAAGCAACCACCAAGCATATGCTTTAACTTCAAAATGTAGTGATGCTACTTTGATGGCTTCATTTTCTGAAACTTGATGTTATTGTACAAATTTTCTTAGCTCCTCCACCCAAACCCTAACTAAACATCTAGGTGATCCATAAAAAGTAGATAGAAAGAATCTGCTCACACCAGGTTTCTTCCCCTTTGTGCTCTTGTCCTCCTTGATCTTGCAGAACCCTTGGAAATTCAAGTTATGTTTGAACTCCTTAGATTGGGCTTCATACTCCTACAAATACTCTCCAAGAGTCTCCTTCTTGGGCACACCTCCTTTCTTCCTCTTCATGAAGAAGTCACTGAAAGAATGTTGAAGATTTGGTGATATAGCTGAGTGCACATATCCATGAGATGAGGATTCATAATTTTCCTCATGTATAGATCTTGTAGATCTTGTTGAGTGATCTTCCTGCTCTCGAAACTCTCTAGGAGTTTCACTGCTCCTTCTCTCTTCTTCTTGTTCAACCTCCTCGGAGAGGTTCTTACTGGATCTTAAAAGTGATGAGAGTAAGCTCATCCTCTTCATCATTTTTTTCTCTACTTCTTCTTTTTATTCTTCTTATAGATGGATCTCACAGGCTGAGCCAGATATCATGCTCTGATACCATTGTAATATCCCAAAATCGGGATTGCACAGAAAGCCTGCAGAAATAACGCACTCCTGAGAATTCAGTGCACTGAAATGATTTTGCAGCTCCTGGATCCCTTATATCAGCTCATCTAAGATCTAAATCCAAAAGGAGAGCAAAAACAAATCAAACTAGGTGGGTTAAACAGATCTCCCACAACCTAGTCTAGCTGAAAACACCCAAAGAGAGGGGCTATAGATATATGCAATGGAATGCTTCAGAAAAAACACAGATCCACTGAAGAAAGAAAATAAGCTAATATGGAGGTTCAAATATCAGTTATATAACATCAAATCAGATTTACATTACAGCCCATACATTGTAGAAGAGAAAGAATGAGATTATACAGGAAAAACCCTCAGAAATGAGGTGCTACAACCATAAGAAAAGTTTGCAGAAACTTGACAGTGTTATTTTTAGGGAATGAAGCAGAATTTTATTAATACTCAAATCTATAGAAGATCTGTACATAAAAATTTAGATCTAATACAGATCTATGTACAATAAGATCTCATCTATACATTCTCCTTGGGGTTTTTTGCAGATCATGAAGCACAGAGAGTAGATCTGAGATCTAGAGTTGCGGATCTGCAGAAATATTTAGAAATTACTAAATCATATACTAGAATAGCATATCATATCTAAAACAAACATGGATTGGTTGGCCAATCCATGGATCACCACAATGAGAGGGAAGATCCTAACACTGGAGATCTCTCCTCCAATATGCAGACAAAACACCCTGCAACTCCTCCTTTGCAAATAACGCAGTCCAGGGAGAGAAAATGCGTTGTAGGCTCTAAGAATTATTTGGCCTAATGCCAAGGTTTGGATCTGAAACTCAATCAACTACTGCACTCTTCCAGGAGGTTCAAAGACACACTCACTGAGAAGAGGCACTAGTAAAATATAGATCTGAGCAGATCTAGTGTCTTCCACTTGCTGCAACTCACAAGTACAACCCAACCCTCAACAGGATCAGCACTGTAGCTGTCAGGTGAAGCTTTGACCAAGCCTGATAGTGGAAAAGATGGAACAAGTCTCCTCCAAGAGCTACTCAAGGAAGGAGGTGGGAATCCTAAACAGGAAGACCCAGAGAGGAGTGTCTAAACAGACAATACCTTCAGAAAATAATATCTTCAACAACCCCTTCTTGCTACTATCCTCTTCCTTTTATCATATTGGAATCTTTTCTATAATATTCCAAATCTGGAACAGCTAGCAAGGCATGAATGGAAAATACTTTTTCCAGTAATGGCTGCTTCAGGAATTGAAACCAAGACCTGGACCCCTTAGAAAAATGTGTCTAAGTGCTAAATCCAAGAGGAGGCTCCAAATAAATCCTTCTAAGTGGGTTAAACAGATCTCCCACACTTAGATATCCTCAAAAGGTGCCAGATGAAGGGACTGCAACAATACATGAACAAGGATTGAATACACAGCGTTATTTTAATGAGCCATGACACATGAAGATGTAGATAGCTTATCAATGTATAATATAGCAATAAAAGAGTACAATTATTTTAGGATTCAATCACTCAAGCTTGGCAATGAAGGCCTCAATAGAACATGTACAAGAAATATGACAAAACACTGCTACATAAATGTGCCCAAGCTATGACAGTGTTGTCTATAGGAGACACTGCAACAAAATACATGATAATATAATGATATATCAATATCAGCTCAAATAAATGAGGGGGAGAAAGCTCTCAACCCCTAAAACACTAATACAGCAATAATACACAACCATTGGAAGGATTGGCTACAATATACATGAAATTGGAATATCTGTAGAAATGCCAGAGTTGCCGGGTAGCAGCTGCAACTCAGAAAATAGAAATGGATGAAGAAAGGTGAATATGCTGCATATGGTACATAAATATCATCCAATGGATCTCCCAAGAGAAAGTTTGATCCAATCCCTGAAGATATTTCCCTCCAAAGTAGTGGTGCAACCCCCATTGTAAATATGCTCAGAAATAACGCAGTCAAGGAGCTAGATTGCATTGTAGGAGATAGATAATGCTTGGCCTGGTGCCAAGGATGTGAAATCAGCTCATAAACCTCCTTCACTAACCTCCCAGAGGAATAGGAGCTCCCTCCTCTGAAATATGAGCCAAGGAAAGGTGTTGTGGGACCCTCCACTGCAACACCCAACAACACTATGTTATACTTCAGCAGAAATAACGCAGTGACTGAAAGGAGTGGCTTTGGCCTTGATCCAAGATGTGGAGAAAATAAAGTTCAATCCTTCAAGAGGCCTCTCAAGAAGGAGAGGAAATCCTAAGCAGGAATCCCTCATGCTAACCATCACTGCAACTCAGTTGAACATCCGGAGAATGAAAATAGTCTTCAGACCAAAATAAATATGCTCAAAAGATGTCTCCCTATGGCTGCCTCTTCCTCCTTTATGCAAGTGAATGTATCTTTGCCTTGGACCCCACACATTAGGGTTTCTTCCACAAATAATATTCCTCCCTCTCAAACTGCGTTGTCTTCTCATGCAAGCTACACCTCTTAGGCAACGTTATTGACTTGGTCAAACTTGACCTTGTCCTCATGCAATTGCCCCTTTCCACACTGGAAGGTGAAAAATAAAGCTGCTCCATAGATCCCTTTCACCCTATGAGGGATTTTATTCCTACTCATGGGCCTTTTACCCATTTTATTCATCTCCTAGATGATATAAGCAAAAATTAATATTCCAATTTGTTGCATGCAAAGTTTGGAATATTACAGTCCTCCCCTCTCAAAGATTGCTTGTCCTCAAGCAAGTGCAAGGATAGACTGAGTTCTTTCCTCCTCTCCCTATAGCATCCATGTATGATGATCTCCTCCAAGGAAAATTATGCTATCTCATCAATCAAGCCTCCACATTGCCCCTCCTCAGCATGCAAGTTAGCTATCAAACCGTCATCATGTAAAGGTGAAATACCCAAGAGGATAGAAAAGTGATGTCTAGAGGTCCCTTTGAAGAATGGGATCTGAAATATAATGGGAACTATCTTTCCCATATGGATCCTCCATCTCCAAGCTATGAGCCATGAAAAATGAGTCACTTCCCAACTAGGCAACTCCTGAAAGTTGTCCGCCACCTTTGGCTCCGGCAAGGTAGGTGGGATGAAAATCTGCACATGGTAGACAATGTAGCCTACCCCACATTATCCCTCTCTCTACTTAAGACAATTTTAGAGTGTCTTATGATCCTGGGCTGCAATAAAGTTACCCTCAAGTGGTAATATGTGGACTAGATCTCCAAACATCTCTCCTCCAACGCTGCAAATCATGCTAGCCCAAATATCCCCATATATGATGAGTTGGAAGTCATCAACATATGGCATCTCCTCCATCATATGGCTCACCTAATAAAGTGACAAATGTGTTGTTAAGGTAACCATATCATGTCCCATGTTCCCCCTAGAACATGTAGTGAAAAAAGTGTGGGAGGATTCTCCCTCAAAGGACACATTCACCCAATGTGTCTCTCTCCCAAGCATGATCCTCATAAAGACAGAAACAATAGAGCCATAGGGAGAAAAGATGAGAATCATGCTTGCAGCCATATGCAACAAATGTGAAGGACAATGGTCCCTCAAGTGAAACCAACACATCTTGACCCTCAACTGCGATAGTGACTGATAAAATGAGTGGCTTCTCAACCACTTTCTTGCTACTCCAATCTCCTCATAGGTATGGAGGAAGTGAACGATGTAAGGTGCATAAAGAGTATGTCCTCCATAATATATATCTTCCCCAAGTCCTCCTAGGGAGTGGTCATCAATTTTGCTTATGGCCTCAACTAGACCATGAAGCCCAAAATAAATAATGCTCCTCCTTGGAGCAATATCCTGCACATATATGGTTAAGGGACATATACATACACCATATAATTAATCATGTAAATAATCATCACCCTTACCATATGTTCTGCTCATACAAATGGAGTGGCTCATAGATGAGTCTCCTCTCATCCTCAAAGAGAAAAGAGGTGGTTGTGCTAACTCCTCCAAAGAGTTATGTCTCTCCTCCATCTCCATTTGGTCCATGCATCTACTCATATGCTAATATATCTCCTCCTCAAAGCCCATCCAAAAGTACCCCTCCATGATGGTGTGGTATGCTCTCATAGAACAAGTGGGGATGAAAAGGAAATCCTCATGAGATTCTTGTAGCAACTTCTCCTTGAGCTTGGAAGCTCTAGGAAAGAATATCCTACCATGATAGAAGATGAACCCAGCTCTAACTGAATATGCCTCCTCATGTAACTGGCCATCCAATATCATACAAGTAAAAAGATCCTTGGAATACTTCACCAACAGCTGGGAGTTCCAATATGGATCTATCCTCCATAGTGACAGCACTGATGATCTCTCATGAAGAACATATGTCATATGTTCATCCTTCTCTTTGAAATATCCTATGCCAAAGATGCAAGTTGGAAGGTTGTTATCCTTCCCCTGCAGCTTCTGCCACAGTGCAGAATCTGAAATGGAAGTGGATACTGATGATGTTGAGAGAATGCTCTCTCTCTCCTTGAGTCTACCCAAGACTCCCAGTGCTATATCAAGCTCTCCCAAGGTTCCCACTCCTCTAAAATCACTGAGTGGTGCCTCAACTGGTGAAGCATCCATTCTCCTCTGTTGATCTATTGGTCTCCCCGAAAAAATGTCTCCATGCAATGAGACACCCTCAACAAGAGATGATTGAATATATGAATGGAAAAAACTCGCCATGCTTCCACTGCACAATCCAATCACCTTCTTAGGTGCATCAACCTCCAGAAATTAATAGGGATTTGTACTCCTAATCTCATGATGTTGGGTCTTCTCCCTAGCTTCTCCTTGTGTCTCCATGGTTCCACACCTCCTCAATAATGGCACATGTAAAACATGAGTTGTGCCTTGATCTCCACACATGAGATCCTGGGGACTTCCTTGCAAAGATGCAAGCATCCCTCCATTTGGAGCAAGAGCTCCTCCTTCCTCTACATGAGGTGCTAGATCAACTCCAGATCTAACAGTGTTTTTGCTCTCAATCTCTACAACATGAGTGGGAAACCTCCCAATAATTGGACCCCTTTTTGAAAAAGAGATCTGCACGCTCTCTTGTTCAATAGTGTGAGAAGAAATTTTCTCCTCTGACAAAGTATGGTGCAATTTTTCAGCCTTCCCCTTGGTTTTCTGCAATGGTACTGTGTTCTCATGCAAGGTTTTTGTTTGATTTATCTTATTTGTCTCCACCATGTGTGTTTCATGAATCCTTCTATCAAATCTTTCCACTAATGCCTTATTGAAACTTGAATAAGATGCAATGTTTACATTTTTCAAAGAAAAGGATTCAAAGATCCACCAGGCATAAGCCTTACCTCTCAAATGCAGTGCTGCAACTTTGATGGCTTCTACTTCAGGAATTTGGTGCTACTGCAAGAAGGTCTCTAACTCCTCCACCCAAGCTTTGGCTGAACATGTAGGTGAACCCTCAAAGGTAGATAGATGATATTTATCCTACTGCTCTCCTCCTTTCACCTTCATCTTGCAAAACTCTGAAAAACTGAGATGATCTCAGAATTTCTGAGTTTGAAATTCATACTCCTTCAATAAATTACTAAGTATTTCCCTCCTAACAACCTATTCTTTTCTTTCCATCCCTCTTCCGGCAATCCTAGGCATGTGATTGCGCTGTGTGTTAGAGTGTGTGGTTGCTTTCTCACACTTCTCATATGACAATCTAGAGTTTGCTTTTGATTCAAACCCTCTAGGATATTCTTCATACATCTCCCTCCTAATCTTCTAAAATTCCTCATGAATATTATGCACAGATTTAGGAAGAAGATTTGTAAGCTTATCCCCTTTTTCTTCTCCAAAATATGGAGTCTTTCTCCTGCTCATCTCTCTGTCTCCTTCTCGATGAGAATAGGAAGTGCAGGGTTCTTCCTCTTCTTTCTTCTTATCCTCCTTGGGGAGCTTCTTCATGGATATCAAATATGATGAGATAAAACTCATCGTCTTCAATCTTCTGATCTCTTGGGCTTAGACTCACAGGCTGAGCCAAGACTATGCTTTGATACCACTGTAATATTCCAAATCTGGAACAGCTAGCAAGGCATGACTGGAAAACGCTTTTTCCAGTAATGGCTGCTACAAGAATTGAAACCAAGACTTGGATCCCTTAGAAAAATGTGTCTAAGTTCTAAATCCAAGAGGACGCTCCAAATAAATTCTTCTAAGTGGGTTAAACAGATCTGCAAAAATGCCGAAGTTGCTGGGTAGCAGCTACAACTTATAAAATAGAAGTGGATGAAGATAGTTAAAGATATTGTATATGGTACATAAATCTCATCCAATGGATCTCCCGGGAGAAAGGATAATCCAATCCCTGAAGATCTTGCCCTCCAAAATAGTGGTGCAACCCCCACTGCAAAAATGCTCAGAAATAACGCAGTCAAGGAGCTAGATTGTGCTGTAGGAGATAGAGAATGCTTGGCATGGTGCCAAGGATGTGAAATCAGCTCATAAACCTCCTTCACTAACCTCCCGAAGGAATAGGAGCTCCCTCCTCTGAAATATGAGACAAGGAAAGGTGTTGTGGAACCCTCCACTGCAAAACCCAGCAACACTACATTATACTTCAGCAGAAATAACGCAGTGACTGAAAGGAGTGGCTTTGGCCTTGAGCCAAGATGTGGAGAAAATGAAGTGAAATCCTTCAAGAGGCCTCTCAAGAAGGAGAGGAAATCCTAAGCAGGAATCCCTCGTGCTAACCATCACTGCAACTCAGCTGAAAAGATGGAGAATGCAAATAGTCTTCAGACCAAAATCAATATGCTCAAGAGATGTCTCCCTATGGCTACCTCTTCCTCCTTTTATGCAAGTGAATGTCTCTTTGCCCTGGACCCCACACATTATGGTTTCTTCCATAAATAATATTCCTCCCTCTCAAACTGCGTTGTCTTCTCATGCAAGCTACACCTCTTAGGCAGCGTTGTTGACTTGGTCAAACTTGACCTTGTCCTCATGCAATTGCCCCTTTTCACACTGGAAGGTGCAAAATAAAGCTGCTCCATAGATCCCTTTCACCCTATGAGGTATTTTATTCCTACTCATGGGCCTTTGACCCATTTTATTCATCTCCTAGGTGATATAAGCGAAAATTAATATTCCAATTTGCTGCATGCAAATTTTGGAATATTACACTTGTAAAACTCTAAACCACTTCATTAGTTTAGCCCCTTTCACAGGTAGAATCTCCTTCTAGAACTGTGCTGTCCCTCAAGGAGGTTCAATGCATCTATACTGCATTGTAGATATGTTCAAGGTTGACTTGGTCAAGTGATCAACCTCTTTCACACTCAAGTGTGTTTTATAAAATGGCCCAGATTTAGCCATGTTCACATTGGGCATTAATTTATTTTGTTATTTTTAGGATTTTTACATGTCCTCCTTTACATTTTATCCATCAACATGAAATGAAAAACAAAACAAGGAAAAATAGAATATTCCCATTAGCTTGGGCTAATTGGGAATATTAGACTACAACATGTCATGACAAGATCATGGGACTAAGGTAGGATATCTATTCCATTCCATATTTCATTTACAAACTATGAATTTAAGAATTCAATGTGTTCCCTTGTTGCTACACCCACCCTAGGGATAGAGGGATTGCCTTTGTCCGAAGTGGGGATTTGACTACACAACAAGTTGGCGACTCCATTGGGGATCTAGTGTGCCTGTTGTCTCTCATTGTTCATTTTGAAGTTTTTCTTTTCGATACAACTTTGTTCATATCGTCATTTCTCTACTTTGTTTTTATTGTTTGACTGCTTCAATCCATTTGACCTCTTCTTAGAGTGATAAGTCTGGTTTTTCTCAACTGCCCTTTCTTCCTTCCTTTATTTTATTTCTCAGCGTTGTTTTTTTCCTGACAGTCACGCCCATAGGCACGAGTTGACTTTAGCACAAGTGTGATTTTGCATGTTCAGCACCGAATGTAGCCGAACAGTCACATTGATTCCTATAGGGTTGGTTTTTGGGCTTCTTTCCCAAGTTTCCGGTGTGTCTTACCCTCTATATTGGTTTTTTCTCCCTAGGTTGATCCATTTGGATTGATTCTTAACTTCGTTGTATCGTTCATTTCAGTTGGTTGTCTCTCATTCGATCAGTGTGGCTTTTTTATCCTAAGGATTTTAGGTGTCGCGAATCGTTCGTTTAGTCACATGTTCGTTGAGTCTCTGATATGTGTATGAGTCAATTTAGTCATTCATATTTTCAGCCTATTTTCTGATTGCTTGGTCTTTTCTTTTGATTATACATGTTGTAGGATTTTCGAGCTGTCATCTGGTGTCGCTTGACTCTCCCTCCATCACCCCGAGCATCGATCACATTGCTCATTGATTCAAATTGAAAGTCCTTTGTTCTGCATGAAGAAATGCATTTCTGGTTTTGAGTGTGTGTTTGCGTGTGCTTGGAGTTGATATCTTCATATTTTGATAATCTCATTCGAAACTACTCAAAGCTATTATTTGTTTTTTTTTAGTGTAGCATTACATCATTGCTTCTCAGTCATACAAAAGAAAAAATATTGCATTCTTCCTTTTTTCTTGAAAATAAAAAGTACTCTTTTGCATTAGTAGGTTTCTTCTTCATTGGAAACTGAAAAAGAAGAGAGAATTTTCATTTTATGTTTTGTTTGTGTTAGTATGATAAATAAAAGTATCATTCTTGCATTCGGTTGATTTCTGCTTTGTTTCGAACCTCTATCCTTCACTTAGTTAGCTTTTCATCGAATTGAAATGGTGTTCATTATCTCATATAGTTGTGCATTAGAGCTTTGAGATTACATTCATTAAAGCCTTGAAACTGAAACATAATTTCAAGATAAATCGAAAAATTAACTCAATCAATCTAAGGAAGCATTGAAACTTAACGCTCACATTTAGAGGTCTAGGCTAGTGACATGTTCCGACGTCATTAAACCTAGCAGTTGTCACTCACAATATTGCATTAGACAGTGCTAGTACGGACTTGTGCTCCCTGTATCATCATGTATATAAAGGGAGACCCTCATAGGTTGCAATCCTTTATCCATAGGAAGCAGAGTCTGCCACCCTGTAACCGTGATACACCAAAAACAGCATTCGGGGATACTATCTGCACGTACGTTAAGTCCTTGGCCATTTCTCTTTAATTTTATCACCAGGGTGTATATTGAAGTTCACAGAAGCTTGGTACACCCTCTTGCCTAGATTTCCTGAGTAGTCATTTTGATCTTTCCGTGACTTTAAAATTTGAAAAGATCATTGAGCGCTTGTCCTTTCGAGCTCGTTCAAACTGAAAGTGACTAGAGTCACCTTTTTTCCTTTTCTCGACTCTTAAAATATGAAAAGGAAGAGTCTTTTTTCAATGTTATAAAATTAATTTCCCATGATTACATGCCCGTTAAGCTATTTTATTGGTTGGTTCATGAGTAATTCCTTAGTGATTGTTGTTAAAGCCTCGAATTGACCATCTCTTTTCTCTCCTTCTTTTTGAGACAAATTCAATGTGGTGGAACCACCCATTTCGTCGTCCTCTTCGTTGCCTCATATTGAATAGTCTCCCCCTCGGAGTCTCTTCTGAGACACCTCAATCTGTTGGGACTCAAAACCTTGAGGGTGCTATCCTCCCAAGTGTTCAACCTCTCACCACTTGGTCTCCCGCTGAGGATCCGTTTAAAATCAGCTGGCAGCCCCTGGATGCTTTTTTTTTTTTAGAGAATATCCCCCTCAACGTTTGGATTCACCTGCAACACTGTTATCAGGTGCTTTTCCCTCTACTGCTCGCCAGCTGTTCCCTAACAACATGTCTTCATCCAACAAGGATGCTTCGATACATGTAATTAGTGAAGGGACTTTCGTATCTATGGGATAATATCAATTCCCTCCTGAAAATTTTCTTTATGTGATGACTCACCCTTCCCCTCAACCTTCATCTCTCCCATCTGTTTATCATTCTTTGGGGTAGATAATCTTTGGTGCTTCATCATTGTATCAGAACCCGTTATGGTCAAGTATGGTGGCTCCTTCTACAGGGTCATTTGTGTCGGGTCCATCTTCTTCGATTCTCATTGTTTTGATGATTGTCACGTCTGTCCCGACCTAGCCCACTATTTGTATGGCTTCTTCCACATCATCTGCTAGTGTGATTCCATCATTGTCGTCATCTTCTACTATTTGAGGAATGCATCAAAATGCTTTTGCGATGTTTTTTGGGCTTGTTATGAGTGGATCACAACCTCACATGTACAGAGTCCATCAACCTATTGGTAATATGCCTATCTCTTCTAATCCTATCCCGGGAGGTTTTTCGTACGACCAATATATGATGGCTATTCAACGTCAGAACTACCTCCCCCAAGGATATCAGCGTATTCTGAATCAGTTAAATCTACCATAGTACTACGATTAATATGGGAATCATATCTACTACCATGGGCCTCTTTCACAAGGTTCATTGTATGTTCAAACACCACAAGCTCTGGTTCACCCAAACTAATTTACGTACCAACAGGGACAACCCTATGGTCCAAAAGGACAACCCTCACAGGGACAAACTTCGGTCCAACAGGGACAACTCTACGGTCCTATTGGTCAACCTTACGTTCAGTAAGGAGCGTCTTATGTTCCTCAAGGGAAAACCTTCTGTGCAACAGAACTAGCCTTACGTTCAGAAAGTTCCATCTCTTGTGCAACAAGGCCAAATATTTGTTGGTCAGTTGGGTCAACTTGGTCTTCAGGGACAGTCTGGCTTATCTCAACCATCAGGTCAACCTAGTTTTCAAGGAAAACCTATTCCACTTCCTTTAGGCCAACCTGGTTTTCAGCGACAGCCTATTCAACCTCAGTATCTACGCCAAACTAGACCCCAAGGATAGCCTGTGCAACCTCAGGGCCAACCTTTCATTCCTCAAGTTCAACCTTCGATGGTACAAGGTCCACCCCAAGGAACTGCTTTCATCTCGCAAAAAAATCCATACGTTTCTCAAGCTAGAACTCAGTGGTTCACTCAAAATCAGTACCCTAGTCCTCAACCAAGGTATGGGTAGAATTACCAAAATTATAACCCCTATGGACAAAATCCTCGAGGACAGAACATATGGGCTCAAAATTTCTCCCAACCTAGTTGAAACCCTAACACTGGTCTTTATCAAAGGCCTGCAATTCCTTTCAATCTGCAATTTCCATTCCTTGCTACACTGGAACTGCCTGATGTGTCGAAGTTAACAAATGATCCTATTCTTCATAATCCATATTAGCCCCTAGTTCCCACCAAGATCCATGGTGATTATCCAAAATTCGAAGGCAAGTCCGGAGAAGATCCCTAGGCGCATGTTATGACATACCACCTATGGTGTTCCTCTAACTCCTGGGTTGATGATTCTATTCATTTACGGATTTTCCAAAGGACTCTCACTGGTGTCGCTTCAAAGTGGTTCATTGAACTCTCCTGTGGCATCTTTCACACACTTTCATTTATCGATTCGCAATGAAATGGGAATGCACCTCCTAACATCCCTAAAACAAGATCGGGACACACATATCTTTAATCATATTCATGAATGGAGGCAGCGTCTTTGTTTGATCAAGTTTGAAATCCCTGATCAACTTCTGACTGATTAGTTCACTACCTCTTTTATCGGTCTAATTTCTAAGGACATCGCTATGGGGGCATTTTTTACTGAGGAATAGGACATCGCTCATGCACAGTACCTCGATCTTGTGTACTATCAATCTGGAATGCTTTATGAACTCTTGCCCGATGCTCCACGACCTGGAAATTCCAAAGCATCGACGACACCATCCTTCGATGGTATCATTGGTTTCATGTCTCAGACTTTCCATAAGTCTTCTCCTAATTCTGCGAAGAAAAATATATACTCCTTCCACCGATACTTCTTCTCAGCCACCTTTCAATCCTGCCAAAACCGCGGAAGTGAATGCCATTCAGTCTACCCCAATGGGTAAAGCTTCCAAAGGTAAGAAGAAGGGTAAAGTCAAGGCTAAGGCCGATACCCCGAAACAGGATTCTTCTAAAACCAATACTGATGATGGCTCGAAGTGTAAACCGAATTATCCTTGTCTGATATGTGACGATGAGAATTACACTCAGGACTGTCCACGATGCACCGAGGTGAGTTGAATACTCAAAGACACTCAAGGAACTAAGGTTTTTCTTAAGGAACCATTCCCATCACAACAAACTCAAATCGTGGAGAAACCTCATTCATCCACCCCTTTTGGATCTCAAGTTTTCATGATGAATGTTGTTGCACCCATATCTATTACTACCAGATCAAAAGATTATACCAAACCGCATCATGTGGTAGGGAAAGAGATTGGAGATGGTCCTCCTCCCCCACCTACTTCTAGCCCTCTTCACATTGAAATTCCTAGTTCTAAGCCCGTTTTATGACCTCCCTCTAAAGGCATGCTCCGTAAGTCTTCCTATAACCTAAACGCCCATGCCACTCAACATTACGGTATTTTTGAGGATTTGTCTTAAGCATCATCCGCTATGTCCATGCAAGAAGTACTTCAGATTTGTCCATCACAACGAAATGCTTTGTTATCCGCTATCGGAGGATTTGACCCTGTCGATTCGAGCCTTATCAATTTTGATCTAGAAAATTTCTTCCCACGTCTCCCTCACCAACTTGCTTTGATTATCCAAGTTGGGATTAATGGTAAGAATATCCATCGAGCAGTCGTGGATGAAGGTGCATCTACTTGCATCATGTCTATTGCATGTTGAAAATTCATTGGCTCTCCGACCTTAACCAATCTCCAAATGCTTTAGAAGCCTTCAATGGAAGAGAATCTCGCCCTCTTGGTGTCCTCACCAGCTTACCTATAACGTTAGAAGGACAAATTGTTAATGTCGAGGTTGAAGTCGTTGGCGCCAAACTCAACTATAATCTCCTCCTCGATCACAGTTGGACTCACGCCATGCTATGCGTACTGTCCACTCTCTTTTGTGTTCTTTGATTCCTGCATGAAGGAAAGATCATCACTCTCAATCAGTTATCCTTTTTCACTTCCACCTCTTACGAGAGAAATTTTTCATACGTAGACTACATTCCTACACCTTATGAAAGTGTGGGGCTAGTACTTTTCAAAGATCCTACCCTCATGGGTATTTTTTCTCTTCCTCCGCCAAACACTGCTAGGTAAATATGATCTCCACGTCTTCTGATTCACGGGTCATCCCTTCTCCTGATCAAGTTGATTCGTTTGGTGATGTGATTCCATTAAGCCCTATATAAATTGATTATTGTGAATTTATCTCAACTTCGGCTCCTCTTTCTGATCATACTCCTTCGAGTATGTCTCTCGACATGTATTCTCAATCCCCTTGGGTCGGTGCTTTGGATTCTCCTGACCCCTTAAACGAGATGTTTCCAACTGATGAACCCATCATGGAAACCATGTCTCTCAAGGATCTCCCTAGGATGACAGTCATCATCATTCCTCATTTTTACCTAGCCTTGGGGCAATGTCTACTTGTCTTGAGAATTTATCTTCCCAAGCTCCTTCCCATCCACTTCAAATGCCTATCTTCACATGTGAATTTTTTGCGCAAGGAAACATGGGGAATATTACTCAAATGATGCCTATTGACATCTCTGCTAAACCGGGGGTTGTCGAGAACATACACATTGGGGTGACATGTTCTCCTGATGAGATCGAGGTCTATACCAGTCTCTTTTGAGAGTTTTGATACGTTTTCACTTGGTCCTACGAGGAAATTCCCAGCATTGATCCGAGTATAGTCATGCACGAGATCCCCACTTACCCTAATGTGAAACTTGTTCGCCAACGCCTTCGTCCCGTGCACCATAGCAAGGCAGCTGCCATAAAGGGAGAAGTTGAAAAATTTCTCAAAGCAGGCTTCATTTATCTAATCCCATTGACAAATTGGGTCTCTAACATTGTCCCTATGGATAAAAAGCAGGGCACTATTCAAGTTTGTGTGGATTACCAGGATATCAGTCGTGCTTGTCCCAAGGATAACTATCACACTCCCTTCATCGACTAAATCATTGACGAATGTGCTGGGAGTGATATTTTTTCCCTTATGGATGGATTCTCTGGTTACAACCAAATTAATATACTACCAGCTGATCAACATAAAATTGTCTTCATCTATCCATGGGGAACTTTCGCGTACAAGAAGCTTCCTTTTGGTCTTAAGAATGTTGGTGCCACATTCCAACGAGCAATGTCGTATGATTTTCATGATATTAAGCACATTTCTCAACCTTACCTGGATGACCTTCTGGCTCATTCCGCTAAGCGTAAGGACCACCCGGAACACCTCCGTCAATTTTTTCTTCGTTGTAGACGCTACAACATTTGGCTTAATCTACACAAATGTGTCTTCTGTGTCTATTCTGGTAAAATCCTTGGGTTTGTCATTTCTAAAGACAAGATTCATCTCGATCCTCTTAAGGTTGAAGCTATCATTAATCTCCCCTCCCTTCCTTTTTACACCAGTTGCAGAGTTTGCAAGAGAAATATAATTTCCTACATCATTTTATACCAAACTATGTTGAAGTAGCCAAAGGTTTCACGCGATTTCTTAAGCAAGGTGTCCCGTTCCTATGGGATCAGATTGCCCAAAAATATTCTGATGCACTGAAGACTTTTCTTGTCAATGCTCCTCTTTTGCATCCCCAAAATTATCATCGCAACTATTCACTCTATCTGTCTGCCGCTTTTAGCACGGTTGCCATGGTTCTGGTACAAGATGATGATGATGGTAATGAGCATGTTATTTATTATTTTAGTTGTAATCTTCCCGACACTGAAATGTGCTATGATCATGTCGAGAAATTGGCATTGGTAGTTGTTCAAGCCATCCAACATTTTCACCATTATATTTTACTTTGCACTACAACCGTGATTTCTGATTGCAACCCCATGACCTATATTTTAACTCGATAATTGCTAGGGGGGGAATACTCCAAGTGGATAGTTACCCTCCAAGAGTTAAATTTGGATTTCCCCACTACCAAATCGAAGAATTCATTGATTTTTTGCTGATTTGATCTGCTCTTTACCCTCTGCCCCTGCTCCCTCCGGTTTTGAGGAACGAATTTCATATGACACTCTTTTTATGATTAGCACCCTCGATCCATGGTATGGTGATATCACCATTTATCTCCAGAATTCTACCTTCTGGTCCAAGTTGATGAAATATGCTTTTTAACGCATCCGTCATCACTCGTAGCCTTATTGCATAGTCTGAGATACCTTTTGCCGCATCGGAGTTGATTCCATCCTCCTTCAGTGTTTGACCCTCAAGGAAGCTAAAACAATCCTCAAAGACTGCCATTCTAGCGCATGTGGCGGTCACGTGTCTGGATATGCTACTTCTCAAAAAATCCTTCGTGTTGGATATTTCTGGCCCACCATTTTTAAATATTGTATCCTCGTTGTCCGTAAATGTCACGAGTGCCAGATCTATCAGCGCAAGATGCATCCGCCACCCGCTCATCTCCATCCCATCATTACCGTTGGTCCCTTTGCGGAGTGGGGTATATATTTTATGAAGTGTAACCCTCGCTCAGAAGGTGGGCATGGTTATTTTATCATAGCCATGGACTACTTCACTAAATGGGACAAAGCAACGCCTACACTCACAGCTGACGGTAAGACGGCTACCCAATTTCTTTTCAATCATGTGATTACTAGGTTGGGAGTCCCTCAAGCCATTATCACTGATCATGGCTAACATTTTTGCCATTATACTATAGTTGAGTTGACTACTAAGTTGGGTCTGCATCACGACAGCTCAACGCCGTACTACCCCCAAGCCAATGTCCAGGTTGAAGCCGTGAAAAAAATTTTGGTCACCTTGCTTCAACATACTATTGGGATGCACATGTCCAATTGGCATCGCATGTTGTTTTCAGCTCTCTGGGCTTACCGAATATCGATGAAGGATGCAACTGGATTCACCCCATTTCATCTTTTTTACAGTCTGGAAGCTACCCTTCCGATTGAATGTGAAATTCCTTCACTCAAGATAGTTGTCGAATTACTTTCAAATACCTTGCTAGAGGAAGAACATCTTATATATTTGGAGAGGCTTGATGAAACTTGCCGCTTCGCTACTTTAGTCATAGAAGCACAGAAAAAGCGAGTCAAAGCTCACTTTAACCATACGGTTTCCCCTCGTACCTTCGTAGAAGGAAACTTAGTTGTCTTATATGACCAAGCTCATGATAAGATGTGGGTAGGTAAATTCGAACCCATGTGGCATGGGCCCTACATAGTCAAGCGTGTTTTGCAGAACGGGGCCTATGAGCTTATTGACTATGAAGGCTATCCCTTGGATCAGCCCCGAAATGGGTTGTATCTCAAAAAATATTATGCATGAGTTTCTCATGAATTTTATTTTGTACATAAGTGTGTTTTTCATTTTAGTAAATTTTTGGCTTGGTGTGCTCTACGAGCATTTTTCCTACTTATTATGTCTCTGCTTCCTGTGCAAATGTTTGTCACTCCTTATATTGGTTTTGCTCACAGTGCCTCCCGCAGTACCCAGAGCCTATCCTCTGCGGCTTGGGTAATTTATGATCCTAATGGTGAGTTGGTAGACCTTCAAGGCATTTTTTTAGGACGTGCAACTAACAATGTCGTTGAATACAGTGTAGTTATGAACTTCTTGCTGAAGGTATTGCCCTTGACATTCATGAATTAAATGTAAACCTAGACTCTCAACTTGTTGTTCTCCAACTCAACGAGCATTATTCTATCAGAAACCATCATATCTTAAGGATGTATTTGTGTGTTTGCTTGTTAGAGAGGAATTTTTATTATATCACATATCATAATATTCCCAGAAGAATGAATACGTTAACTGATGCATTAGCCAATATTGTATTAGATAGAAATTTGAGGAATTTATAAAAGCAATCATCATTACATAGTAAGATTTAAATAAGAAAATAAGAATATATATATATATATATATATATATATATATATATATATATATATATATATATATATATATATATATCGATTGGTTGCATCCACGTGTACATTATAGTTCAAAAAATAAAATATATGTGTTTTGGTTACATCCTGAGACATCATGTCTCTCAAAAAATATGCAGAAATGAAACCTAGGAGTCTAATCCGCATGGTGCTCATGACAGTGCATCAGTGCCCGTACAACCCACCTCAGTAGTCAATGGATGCAGTTAGACACTCCTGCGGTGTGCCTCTGCTAAGCACGAGGAACATCCTGGAATCTCACATAGTTTGGGATCCCACTTGTGAGTCCCCCCCAAGTTGTGCATGATTTCTTCCTCGTTGCTTCCCTTGCCATGAAGGGCCGCTTCGAAATCTTGTGGGACCCTCTGTGCTATGGGGGGCATCCTCGCGGGTCTCTTTGGTCCAAAATCTGCATCACATGAGTAAATATTAGAACACATATGCGAAAAAAAATCACAATACTCGTAAAAATCCAAAAAATGAGTTTTTGCCTAAATCCTTGTCCCAGTCATCCCCTATCAAGGGCGTCCGATCACTCGGTTGGTGCTTGCAGGCGCTGGGCCCTTCACCACAATGAGCTTCATATTCCCATTTTAAAGACATAGTTTTTTAAAATGGAATATTAAAAATTTTGTTTTTATTACCTAACACATTAATAAACAAGGGAACCCATTATTTTTGAAGACATGAATAAAAACTCTTCACTAAAGGGATCATCGAATAGGTTTATTTTGCCCTCAAGTGTGAAAAGGGGGCACCGTGAATACAAGGTCAAACACCAAGTCAACAATGCTGCCATAGGAGGAGTGGATCACTTTATGAGATAGCGCAGTGTGAATGAGGAAGAGGATATTTGGTGGAGGAAACCCTAATGGATGGAGCCCATGGAGAAAGAGCTTTCACTTGTTTAAAAGGAGGGAAAGGAAGCCATTGTTATTCATGAATTAGATTATTGATTTCATTGTCTATTCAGACATTGTGCATTCTTCTATTGTTTAGCAAGAATTTCTGGGGGAATTCCTATTTAGGATTTCTTCACCTTCTTGAGAGGCCTCTTGAGGGATTGTTATTCATGCTCCACATTTCTTGGCTCAAGGAAAGAGCCACCTCCTTCAGTCACAACATTATTCCTGAAGCAGGATAAATTTGTGTTGCAGGGTGTTGCAGTGGAGACTCCACGACACCATTTCCTTGGCTTATCTTTTAGAGGAGGCAGCGTTTATTACTCTAGGAGGTTAGTGAGGGAGATTCCTGAGCATATTGAAGATCATTGGCATCAGGCCAAGCACTTCCCTTCACCAACAATGCATTCCCTTCTCTAGACTGCATTATTTCTGAGTGAAATTGTAGTGGGGACTTGCTCCACTATTTTGGAGGGTGAGATCTTCAGGGATTGGATCAGCCTTTCACCTGAGAGATCCTTTGGATGAGATTCATACATCTTTTTCAGCGCCATTAGCTATCTCCATCCAATTCTATTTTCTAAGTTACAGCTGCTGCCCAACAACTCCAGCATTAATGTAGAATTTCCATTTTTTGTATATTTCAGCCAATCCTTTTAAGGATTGTGTATTGTTGTTTCCAGGGGTTGAGATCTTGCTCCCCCTCTTTTATTTGAGCTGTATATTTTCAAATTTGTGTATTGAAACTATTTTGCAGCAATCCTCCTTTATAGACTACGCAGTCATATCCATGGTTTCTCTTATATAGCAATATTTTTCTATCTATCATGTACATGTTTCATTAAGGCTGCATTGCCTAGTTTGAGAGATCATTTCCTCAAGATCTTGTATACATTTGTTGCTGCTATAATCTAATGTAATGGTTATGTGGATCTTCCAGAATTCTTGTATTAATGCATTCACTGTTATTTTCTAGATCATGTTTATGTATTGTTGATCTCCACATTGGTAATATCTCAAGATATTCCCAATAGTGTAGCTATTCCATATTTGGAATATTATAGTGGTATCAAAGCATGATCTCTATCTCATCCTGTGAGTCTCAGCCAAAGAAGATCAAGATGATGAAGAAGATGAGATCGTCTTGACAGTATTAAGAACAAGAAGATCCTCTCCCCAAAGACAGAGGAGCAAAAGAAGAGGAAGGACCATGCACTTCCTATTCTCAGGCTAGAAGAAGACTGTATGCCTCGAACACTTTGAATTAAAATTCTAAGTGAGTACTGGTTGAATACTAAGCTAAACCCAGAGCTCTCCAAGAGACTTAGCTTAGCCACACTTATTCAGCAGAAAGAAGAAAGGAGACCCCACAACCATGGGATGATGAGAGGCAATAGATTTCTATTGCCCACATTTGATGGATCACTCACATGTGCAACAGAGGTTTGGGAGAAGAAGCTAGAGGCTTTCTTCCAGCTACATCCTGTAGTAGACAGAGAGGCTGTAGAAATTACAGCGCTGCACCTTGAAGGTGAAGCAAAGAATTGGTGGATCAGCCATCTAAGCCATACAAGGGTTTCTACTCTTGTTGAGTTTTCTCGAAGATTGATCGGGAGGTTTGGCAAAAGGAGGGAGGAGCCCTCACCACCAGTTGATGAGGCATGTACTAGCGCTGTTGAGACCATGGAGGAGCAGCCTTCATCTTCAACAGTTTGGGAGGCCAACACTTATGAGGAGGAAACTCTTACAGCCCTGCAAGGAGCTTCCACATTTCACCAAGGTATGATTAAAAATCCATCTCTTGTCATTTCAGCAAACCCTTTGGATGGGTCTACATCATTGCATGCAGTTGACCTAGAGCAGCATAATAGCACTGCGCTGTACAAAAGCAGTGATGGAGAAAAGAGGAGCCAGTCCTCATGTGAGCACTCAAAGGACAACTTCATTCAGGAAGCCATGAAGGAAGCAGTGAGAAGGAGTAGACATCTGGAGATAAGAAACTCTTTCTCCTCTCTAGATGACACTCTCTCAATGAGCATGCCGCAACTTAAAGAGAGACTTCTACTGGAAGCAGATACAAGGCCTCTTGGGTTTTGGAAGGCCATGCATGAGGAGGAGATCTCACAGAGAGATTTCAATGGAGGTGCACTCCCACACATCATGGAGTGCAAGATTCTTCAACAGTTTGAGGAGGTTCTTCCCTTCTCACAGGAGCAGATAGAAGATGGAGGACATCTTCAGATGGATAACATCTCTCATGACTGTGTTGGACATTCCTTGAGCCATGCACATCATGATGGGAGGTTTTTGCCTACCACCTATTTGGGTCCTTATAGGGTCAAATTGATCCTCGGGAAGATTGCATTTCAAGGTCCCATGAAATGCATGAATCTGATTTGGGATGATGGTAGCCCTTATGGGAGGAGTACCAAGATGAAGGATGGAAGGAGACATCCACAATTGGTTGAGTGGATGATGAGCAAGAAGCTGGTGAGCTACTTGCAGATTTATGATACCGGCAAGCAAGAGGCTTGGCTGCACTGGTTACTCTTGAAGGAGTTTGGCCATCACTTGGCATACACTCTTTCCAAGGGCATGAGGATGGAGAAGATGTGGCAGGATGCTGGCATCATGGAGCAACAAAGAGTATGGATGCATAGTGATGATGCAACATTCATATCATTCACTATGTCTTCATCACATGTCTTGTATGATGAAAGCATGAGGAAGCAGCAAGAACTTTTGTTGCTTGGGTTGTTCTGCGGAGAGCAAGGGCAGATTTGCTCTCATTTCTTGTATGATGTTGCAGGAGATGGCACTATCATGGAGCAAAGGGGATACTCCTTGGCCTTTGATGATCAAGAATTACTTCCACCTTGGGAGAGATTCCATATTTGCAGCAACATTTTTGGAGGGTTGCCCATTCATGTTGAGGGCAACAACACTGTGCCATCTAGAGACTATCTAGTGCCTCATGCAGAGGAAGGAGGAGCTCTTGCTCTAGGTAGAGGGATTCTTGCATCTTTGCAAAGAAGTCCTCAGGATCTCATGTATGGAGATCAAGGCACAATTCATGTGCCATTGTTGAGGAGGTGTGGAACCATGGAGACACAAGGACAAGTTAGGGAGAAGACCCAACATCATGAGATGAGGAGTACACATCCCTATTCATTTCTGAAGGTTGATGCACCTAAGAAGGTGATTGGATTGCACAGTGGAAGCATGGACAAATTTGTTCATTCATATATGCAGTCACCTCTTGATGATGATGTCTCATTGCATGGAGAAATTTTGCGGGGGAGACCACTGGATCAGTAGATGATGAGAGATGCTTCACATGTTGAGGCACCATTCATTGATTTCAGAGGAGTGGAGACCTTGGGAGATAACTTCACAGCGCTGAGAGTCTTGGGTAGACTCAAGGAGGAGAGAGCCATTCTCTCAACATCATTTTCACCCACTCTCATTTCAGATTCTGCGCTGTGGAAGAAGCAACAGGGGAAGGATAGTAGCCTTCCAACTTGCATCTTTGGCATGGGAGATGTGAAAGAAGAAGATGACCATGTGATAGATATCCTTCATGAGGAATCATCAGCGCTGTCACTATGGAGGATAGATCCATGTTGGAGCTCCGGGTTGTTGGTGGAGTATTCTTAGGACCATCTTGCTTGCATGATATTGACAGATCAGCATATGAGGAGATGCATAGATCATGTGCAGATGGAGGAGATACATAACTCTTTGGAGGAGTTAGCACAACCACCTCTTTTCTCTTTGAGGATGAGAGGAGACTCACTTTTGAGCCACTCCATTTGCATGAGCAAGACTTATGGTAAGGGTATTGATTACTTGCATGATGATTTGTATATTCATCCCTTAACCATATATGTACAGGATGTTGCTCCAAGGAGGAGCATTCTTTTTTCTAGACCCCATGGTCTACTTGAGGCCATGAGCACTATTGGTGACCACTCCCTAGGAGGACTTGGGGAGGAAATGTATTTTGGAGGACATACTCACCTTGTACCATACATCATTCACTTTCTCCATACATTTGAGGAGAGTAGGACAGCAAGCAAGTGGTTGAGAGGCCACACTTTTTGTCATACTCTTTTGCAGTTGAGGGTCAAACTGCATTGGCTACAATTGAGGGACCATTGTCCTATTCCCTTGCCACACATGACAGCAATCATGGTTCTCATTATGGTTCATTATGTTGTTGATGTCTTTATGTTTGTTGAGAGCATGATTGGGGGAATGGCACATTGGTTGGATGTGTCCCTTGGGGGAGAAATCTCCCACATTATTTGCATTGCATGTTCTAATGGGTGCATGAGAGGACATGTGGCCACTACAAAAAAAAAATGTTTCCATTTGAGGTGGGCCATATGATTGATTGGATGCCATATGATGGTGACTTCCAACTCATCACATATGAGATGATTTGGGACAACATGTTTCATAACGTTGGAGAAGAGATCTTTGGAGGTCTAGTCTTCATCTTGCCACTTGAGGGCAACATTATTGCAGCCCAAGATTAGCATATAATCTACACTTATCCTAAGTGGAGAGGAGGATAGCGTGGGGTAGCCTATTTTTTCTACCAAGATCATATTTTCAGCCCACCTATATTGCATGAGCCAAAGGTGGAAGATGATTTTCAGGAGTTTCCATGTTGGGAGGTAACTCATTTTGTATGTATGATTGCTTAGGGGATGAAGGATCCACATGGGGAAGACGTTCCTCAACATATTTCAGACTCATTTCCTTGGGTGGAGATTCTTCAGTTCTATCCTTGCAGTTGCTTGAGGACAAGCAACATTTGGGAGGGGAGGACTGTAATATTCCCATTTTAGCACACAGCTAAATGGAATATTAAAATTTTGTTTTTATCACCTAGCAGCTTAATAAATGGGTAAGGGAACCCATTCTTATTGAAGACATGAATAAAATCCCTCATAATGTGAAAGGGATCATTAGAGCAGCTTTATTTTGCACCCTAAAGTGTGAAAAGGGGCAAATGCATGAAGACAAGGTCAGGCTTGACCAAGTCAACAGCGTTGCCACAGGAGGAGTGGATCACTTTAGAAGACAATGCAGTGTGAATGAGGAAGAGGATATTTGCTAGAGGAAACCCTAATGAGTGGGACACATGGAGAGAGAGATTTTCACTTGTTTAAAAGGAGGGCAAGGCAGCCATTGTTATTCATGAATTGGATTATTGATTTCATTGTCAATTCAGACATTGTGCATTCTTCTGCTGTTTAGCAAGAATTGCCAGCGGAATTCCTGTTTAGGATTTCTTCACCTTCTTGAGAGGCCTCTTGAGGGATTGTTCTTCATTCTCCACATACCTTGGCTCAAGGCCAAAGCCACCTCCTTCAATCATAGTGTTATTCCTGAAGCAGGATAACTTTGTGTTGCAGGGTGTTGCAATGGGGACTCCACAACACCATTTCCTTGGCTCATCTTTCAGAGGAGGGAGCTTCTATTCCTCTAGGAGGTTAGTGAGGGAGATTCCTAAGAATATTTCAGATCATTGGCATCAAGCCAAGCACTTCCCTTCACCAACAGCGCAGTCCCTTCTCTAGACTGCGTTATTTCTGAGTGCAACTTTAGTGCGGACTTGCTCCACTATTTTGGAGGGTGATATCTTCAGGGTTTGGATCAGCCTTTCACCTGAGAGATCCTTTGGATGAGATTCATCCATCATTTGCAGCATCATCAGCTATCTACATCCATTTCTATTTTTTGAGTTGCAGCTGCTACCCAGCAACTCCGACATTTCTGTAGATTTTCCATTTTGTACTTTGTTCAGCCAATCCTTTTAAGGATTGTGTATTGTTGTTTCCCGGGGTTGAGATCTTGCTCCCCCTCTTTTATTTGAGCTGTATATTTTCATATTTGTGTATTGACACTATTTTGCAGTAGTTCTCCTTTATAGATCTTAGTCATAATGGTTTCTTTTGTATAACAATATTTTTCCACGTGTCAAGGGGAGATACCATTTGGGCAAATGTCGAGTTTTCTGAGAGTTCTATTCCTCAAGATATTGTATACATTGTTGCTACTATAATAAAATGTAATGGTTATGTGGATCTTCTGAAATTCTTGGTATTAATGTTATTCATTGTTATTTCCATCTCATGTTTATGAATTGTTGATCTCCACATTGGTAATATCTTGAGATATTCCCGAGAAAACTATTCCCAATTTGTGATATTGCTGCATCCGCCGTTCTCCATCTCCTCGTCATCAACAAGATTATTCGGTGGGGGTGGAATCATGTCTCCAATGAATGTGCCAATATCTACAAAATATATAGTACACAACAATAATTAGACAATTTCATTAAATAATTTAATAAAACAAGATAAAGAAAGTGTTAGATTAAATTTTATTCTAAGTAATTAAGACAATAAATTGAAACTATATTAATTTAAAGAAAAAACTAATATTACCTCTAGCATCTGGTGGCTCATCCTATGTGAAGAGGATGTTTCTATACCCTCTCCAATCCAAACCCGCATAAGGACACAACACTGTCACGAACATGCGATCATCAACATTGGCTAGCAGCTTTAGTGCATCACTAGATATCTTGGTCGGATACTCGGACAGGCCCCTCTTTGGAATCATTTTTCCCCACATATGTATTTTTACATGTAACATCGACCTACGAGGCTCGTACAAAAAAGTAGGCCTCATCTCCAAAAACCTCTCAAAAAATAAACAAAATAACTCTGAAAGAAAAGGGAAGGTCAACCTCCCACATGCTTGAGAACGACATCTATCTAATACTATACAAAACTGTCGCAACAAAATGGCATGTCATATCACAACTCGTGGCGTCTAGAATAAAAAATAAAATAAAAGAGGGCAACTAATGCGCTGCCCATCACTGGTATAATGTGAAATGGTCATCAGTAGTAGTGAGAGTCGCCTAACCTCCTTTGGACCAAATGAAGAAATGCATAGCTAACCACCAGACGCCTGAAAATCTGTAGGAGAAAGTATATCATCCCTAATGTATCTCTGGGAGTATGCCAACTTACTTCCTGTTGCATAAAAGATGGGGAAATCTAGGAACTGGGAAAAGTCCTACCCTCCCCTAGATAGGTCAGTAATTAAATAAATTTCCTCCTTAATGGGTTTGTACAACTGGACAAGACTGACCCAGAAGGGAAACCACTGTGCCCCTTTTGGGATGTAGCCTCCTCGTAGAACTTAAGGAGGTCTACCTCCCTTAAGAGAAACTAGGTGGGTGTCATAATAGGGCGAGGGTACAAAATTCTCTCCCTCTCCCGTGCCTCCCTACTATAATTTTCCTCCCTCTACTCTTGTTGTTTCCTTTCCTCTCTTCATTGACGTCGTTTAATGATTCACATATTAATTAAATCAAACTCTCTCATACATAAAACCTAATTTTTTTTATTAAATGACAAATGTATTTACAAATATATAAATATAAATTTTATCAAAAAAAAAAAAAACATTCGATGTGCCAAAAAAAATAGTCACGCACTGCCACCAGTGCATACCTATCTATAATGCAACACCCATGGTGCGCATGAAATAAATTCACACACTCCGAAAAAAAAAAATTATTTTTTTTGCGATGTGTTGACGAAACTATCCACCACAGGGCGGTTTTATAGTGCAACACACTGCTAGCTAGAAATATTTGACCACTGGCAGTGGCGGTGCATTCCCATAATATGGATGCACCGATGTGTTATGTCTATTTTTACATAAGTCCCGGTGCATTCTGGTGAACGACCGCACTTTCGTACATAGAGTGTTATTTTTAAGGATTTTAAATTGTCGGTGCCATCGGCAACCGATACACACCGCACTATTGTATTGTTAAAGTGGTGAATTTTTTCTCGGTATCGCACTGGACCGCCCAATGCGCTTTCTGTTAACATCGTTCGCGGTGCGAGCCAAACGGATCGAACACACTGCACACTTTTATTTATTTATTTTTAAACAATGAATTTTAACTCAATTGAAGAAATTGATCCGCTCAAAGCTTAAGTTGGTGAAAAAAAAGTAGATTACGTGCATATTTTTGCATCGAGGAGGCATCTTTGCAATGGAATACTAAAAATCAAATTTCACACCATTTTGAAAAATTCGAACTCCACAGAGTGAGCAATGGATGGAAGCAATGCGGGAAATTGGAGCATCGATGGCAGGGCACCTTAGAAAATAAAATCTCACACTGGCACTTGAGAGCTCTACAACACTAACAAGTAAAAATGTTTTTTTTTTTTTTTTTTTTTTTTTTTTTTTAATTAACCATTTTTCGGCATGCTCGATTATGAGATGCATCGAGGGGTTGTATCAATGGAGCACCGCACTTCTTTACAGTATGTTGGACTACTGAGATGGATTGGGCCAGTTTTTACGGAGATCATGTTGGAATCACGATTGACGTTAGACCAAATCTTGCAGGCATTAGTCTCTGCTACAATTGCTAGATTTAGGATCCATGAGAGGTGGTTAGCCCATGTCGCAAAATGCACAGGGAGCATTGAACCCAATGTCCAATGATCTCCCCACCAACGCAAGTTGGGTGAGTTTCGAACTCGAGACCTGTCACTCTGATACTACTTGTTGGAATCACGATTTCCATTAGACCAAAACCCACATGAATTAGTCTCCACTACAGTTGCTAGAGTTAGGATCCATAAGATGCAGTTAGTCCATGTCGCAAAACACATGGGGAGCATTGAACCTAATATCCAACAAAGCACAATATCTTGGTGTGCCATTTTATGATATGCACTAGTGTGCTTTATATAAAGTGCACTAGTGTGTTATATGTGTGAAGTGCATCGTTTTTTCATAGCACTTAAAAATAACTCTGTGGCACTTCTTTAGCCTCTACTATGCACTAGTGTGTTACATACATATCAAGCACATCGGTGCGTGTTATGATTAAAAATGAAATGCAAAAAAAATATATGCAAAAACCTCCACCCACCAACCTCTTGTAGTGACCTCCACTACAAACAGATATCTGGGATATTTTTATAAGGGCTTCCTAAAAAACATCCACTAGAGGGTCTTTTCCTTGTAGTGTCAGGACAATCTCCTGTAGTAAAATTGTTTTATCCATATCTCTAAAATTGTAGACTAGATTGACCTAAATTTTTTTGAGGATGTTTCCATCATCCTTATGCACATCCCCATAAAAAATCCTGGGCAATGGATGCATGAATCATGAGAAAAATTAAAAAATGGTTGTAAGTATGGAGGTCAATTTCTTGAAAAGTGTGCAATGGAATTTTCTAACATTGCTTGAGCATGTTACCATAATCCATATTAATCTCCACATGAAACAACTTAGCTAATGGATGTACATTTTTGAATATATGGTAAACAAAAAAATTGTCCAATGAATTTTGGCCTCTTGTAGCAAAACAGAACAGTCTTGTAGAATTTTAGGACAGTGAGAAAATCGATGGGAAGTCTTGGAAATTATGGGTGAAAGTTGGAAATGGATGATTGTGATGTATTGACATGGCATTGGCCCTTCTAGAGCATCTGAGCAAAGAAGGAGAAAGTCCAAGTTTGACTTCCTTTGACTAGATTTTTTTAACCAAAATTTTCTTTTGGTGCTAACTTGTTTTTGTTGCTTGTAAATGTTGGAGAGCACCTGCATTCATCAAAGAGAGATACATGGAGCAAAGAATTTTGTTTTTATTTTTTAATTTTTTTATTTTTGGTCCACTAGCTTCCTCAACGAGGTTTTCAACTAGTAGGTCTGCCTAGAAAAGGAGGTTTCCACATAGGATATTTTCTTTTTGTCTTTTTTTCTCTTTTTCCAACACATTGACTGCCTCATGGAGGTTTTCAATCAATGAGCCAATATAAGATGCCTCAAAGGAGGTTTCCACCTGAGATTTATTTTTTCCTTTGATTTTTTATTTTTTAGTTCTTTTTATATCATACTCTACTTGGAAAAAACAAGCTCTTTAAAGTATAGGAACACTTCTAATGGAGCCATGTGCACATCAATATGATAGATAAACTCATGTGTAGGCTCAAAATTTATGCTTTGACATGTACTTGAATTTTAAAAACCAATTTCTTTGACTGAGATGAGATCAATAATTGTTAAATAAGAGTGTGTTACTACAACTTAATGATTGTATGGAACCATATTTCAATATAGTTGTGATGCCCCTTGTCCACTTGCTGATTTGGATCATCTTGTATGTCTTATTCTTCCATGAAATTCATATCTTCTTCTTTTGTTGAATATTCTCTTGAACACATAGAGGATCTGATGGTGACCATGATGGAACTTTCTCAGTATTTGATTCTAATGTATTCTCTTCATCAAGTGCAGCCCATGATACTTTGGTCTCCGCATTTGAAACTTCTTCTTTTGGATGTTTTCCTTCAATGAAATCAATAGAATATATTTTTTGTAGTGCCTTTCCTAATCTAAGATAAATACCATTCAGATCGGGAGGATATTTTTGAAAGTGTTTTACCTCAACATTGTAAGTGGGTTGAGATACTTCCTTGTGTGGGTTTGGAAATTGTGATACATGTAGCTGAGTGGGAGTGGATCTATGAGACAGATGTGGTTGTGGGGGAGATGGGTGGTAGGGATAGCATGGAGGATATCATGGATTTCTCCAATAAGGTTCTTGACAACCTTGTTGCCAAAATTGGTTTTGGGTTTGAGATGGCCAAGGTTACCAAGGAAAGGGTGTGTTCCAATTACTTTGATATGGATGTGCATAACCTTGAAATTTGTGAATTAGTTTCTTGCATCATATTAGGTTAAATAAGTTTCCATGGTCTTCTTTGAGCTACATAACATATCTTATTTGGTGATTTATGTTCTCCATTTTCCATTTGGTGAACTTCATTCAACGTTGGAAATTATGGGAAATATGATTATTAATGGACAACACAAATATCAACATCTTCTTTTTGTTCATCTTTCATTGTTGACATTTCTACTTGTTCATTTAAATTTCTAAGAATTTATATTTTAAATTTTCCAAGAAAATTTCCAAGTTCATCTTGACTCACCAATCTTGATGTTGATTTACATACACTCGCGCTTCCTCTTGATATGCGCTTGCATGTTTCACAAATTTCTTAAAACTATAATTGATATAGATAACTTCTACTCATGATATCAATGAAATAAATCAACTCATCCATAATTGTTCTAAGTAAGAGGGTTTTAGTGTGTCAAATCCTAAATGATTCAATTTATCTCTCTTAACATTATACATAAATCTTCCTATTATATCCTCAAGGCTCTCATCTTATTTTTTATTCAATATAAAGATTTGTTCCTTAAGAACATGATCTTTATATTTTTTCTAGAAATATCTTTTTCATATAATTCCATGATCTTATTGAATTAGTCCCTAAACTCATGAACCATTTAAGAGCATTATCCTTCAATTTTTCTGGAAATAATCTAAAGTTTTGAGTGTTTACTAAGTAACCATAAGATATACAAAGGATTTAAAATTCAAAGAGAAAGGTTTTTGGATCCTCTGACCTCATACCATGGAAGTTGGGAAGGGAATATGGAAGGATGTTCTTCATATGAACACTGACATCAATACCTCGAATGGTAAATAGAAGAGGATCTTCTTCATTGTTATAATCTCCATCCATTTCTTATATATTATCTACCACATATTATTATTATACCTGAAAAAGTGGAAATTGATGTGGTTGTTACTACACCACATGATGAAATAGGAGGAGGGGTGCTAGTGTTGCAGAAATATATATATATAATAAGAATGCTAATGCAATGCAATTTTCTGTTTTTGAAATGAAATATGCCTAGTGAAATTTTTTTTTTTTGTAGAAAGTAAAAGAAATGGATTGAATATGGAAGAAATAAATGCATACTTTGACACTTCCTTGTAAACAATTCCAAAAGGTGATAAGCCTTCGTATTGCAACAAGAATGTTGCAACTCCCAAGGCTACTAACTTAAATTATCAACCAGGGGTTCGTACAAAATTAAGATGTGTTAACACTATATATGCACAACACACAATGTGTCCTTATTTCGTTGATCTGATGTAATGGAGTGAATTTCAAGAAATCAAAGCCTAAAATAATTATAGAAATGGAAATTTTACTCTATTTCCAAGAAATGGAAATACTACTTGCTCAAATGTAAACACTAATCCTAATTGCAAGAAGGTAAAGGTTATGCTATTTGCAGGAATGAAAAGTACTTGTCTATTTATATAATGTAAACCCTCTGCTACTTGAAATAATTTGAATCATTAGTATAATTGTAGCATGTGAAAAATTTCCTTGAAAATAAACTAATCCAATGCAAGAACAACAATTTGTGATTGAAATCCTAAGAGCATGAATTCAAAGAAATAGGCCTAATATAATTTGTAAAAAGGAAAGTCTTAGGTGGTGTTTATTCTTCCCCAATCACGGATTTAGAGCCTAGGGGTCATTATTTAAATTGTTACGTATAAAAATTGATGGGGAAGAATTCTCCTTGAAGGAGGAATATTTCTGCTCCAAAATCCTTCAAATAGTGGATATGGTTCCCAACACTATAAATCTGCATTAAATGATAGGGAACACATTCTTGAATTTTCTCAATCATTGAAGCTCCAGAATTTATACAATAATATCACCATATCTTATTCATTTGTTCTCCAAAATTTATCCTCTTTTAGGAGGGATTAAGTACCTATATTATCTCCTCCTCCAAATATTCATAATCCACCCAATATTCTCACAATATTCTACAAAAATAAATTATTTTAGGCAAAAATATGCAATTATCTCTAAACCTTCCTAATGAACATATTAAAGCTAAAAATATGTCATTTAATGAAAAAAAGAGAGGTTTAATGTGCTTAAGGATGGTCATATGTGCTTTAATTTATGTCTAATATAGAAGTCCATCAATTGGAATGGATTTTGTTGGGTTTCGATAGTGTATTTTAGCCTAGCCTTTCCATTTCTGGATAGCCACGGTGTGATGTGATTGTTCTAGGTTTTGAGCTTTGGATTACTGGAAGACTTTGGAACTGGGTGAGTTGGTCTCAGGAAAATTGCGAATGGCCTAGGAATCTCATAATCGGTAATGGAGGGATACAGGATAAATCCTAAGGGTGGAGAAAGGAAAATTCCTCAAGGTATTGGTGAAGAAATTTTGAGGCATCTAAGCTTGGTTCGGTTTTGTGATCTCATCACCGGTTTAGGTGAGATCACAGTATGGTGATGGGGAAGGTGGTTTAACCTTTGTATTCCCTAGGTTGTGTTTGGATTGTTTTATCCAATCAGATCCCACATTCATGCTTGGAGTATGGCACGGTGGTGATTAGCTAAAAGAAATATTTGGTTAAGCCAATCTATGGTTGGGTGGAATATGGAAGTCCTGAATTTGGTCAAAATTTTCATATGTTTTAGAAAATCTAAGTTTATATTTCAATTGATGAGGAATTATACTGGTTATTAGGCGTCTTTTGTTATCCTCCATGGTGTTCCAAGGCTGAGAATAAAAACCGATGGAGGTAACCTCAAACCACTTGAGATTCAGTATCTAGACCTACCAAATCAGAGAGGGCTCTCTTTGTCATATTGCAGGAAAAATATGAATGAAGAAGGGTAAATATATTACTCTCTTTTTGAGCTCTAGAGTTTTGAAAATTTATGGTTTTTACTGGATCTAGAGGAGGGGCCAAGGAAACTAGGTCAGAGCTAAAATATTGCAGTTGCGGGGATAAAAAGGGGCATGGAAGGTATGTTCAATGAAACTTTGAGGTTGTCAATTGTAGTGTAGGGTGGAATAGAAAAGGATAAAAATTATCATGAAAATCATGAGTTCATTTATCAGAATATGAACAAAAAAAAAAATGAAATTCCTATGGAAACATAACATAAGTTTAAAGAATTGTGTTTAAGATCTTATAGGAAGATTAATGAAAAGGATAGATATGGAAAGAAGATGAACCAGTCATTCATAAAAGTGAATTATAGTAGAAAAAAAATTACAAAAAATCATAACACATGAATCCTTACATAATAGTTGAAACTCAACTTGTATTTCTGCATATATCAACGATACACGTAGCTCCAAGCCTTCTACTCACTGATGTCCAACCTTGATTCTGAATGAAAAATAGATACAAGTAGACAAAAACCATCTTCCACTTTCTGAGGATTTGGATCCCTCAAGATAGGATCAATTTACACAAATTTATCCAACCAAACGCTAAGACTAGGGAGGTTAAAATAAACTCTCCTTTTAGTCTTTCATTGAACAACCCATCATTAATGATCCTTAAAATTACATCAAGATGACATTTACAATCCTAATTACATTCATCTACATCAGATAAACTCAAAAAAAGTATATTTACATCATGAAAAACAAAATTTCACTGAAGAAACTCAAAAAATTGACAAACAGGGAAAAGCGTAGCACCAAGAGGGAAAAGTGTAGCCCTGCGAGGGAAAAGTGCAACACCATCTTGTAGGGAGCTTTTGACTACCTTCCCGAGCTCCAAATGTTGATCTAAAGGTACCATTCGAAAGCCTAGGATGTCTAGTTGTAAATATACTCTTTAAGAAAGAAAAATGGCCTCTCCAAGGCTGATAAAAATTAATTCTCCCAAGGTCACTCCAAAAGCATAGTGCCTAGGTCAAAAAGGTGGCAGAAAGTGGTTTTTTTAGCCTTATTTTTGCAGTTTTCTCCAAACCTGTTTGCTGACATTGAAAAAAAATTGGATAAATGTAATTTGCAGGTCCATATATATCATTTGATGTAGAATTTAGGTCATTTCTACCTCTTAGGGAAAAACACAGCACCAAGGCGATGGCCTTTTGGCTGTTTCTCATTTTCCTGTTTTAAGCCAAAAACACCAAAATTTCAAAATTTTCCAAAACTTGCCCCATCAAGTCAGGAGTTGATATCTTAGGCAATTAGGGATGCCTCAACCAATAAATCAAGTTTTTCCTTCTCCTTTTGCTTGATTAGGATTTCGCTCAACTTTTTCTTCAATTACTTAATTATGATTTGATAGATTTTGTTCCTTGTCTAGTAATGCATAGCCATGTGCCTCTAAATTTTTTTGTTCCTGTTAGCCTTCTCAAGGAGCTTCTCCAAGTTGAAATTTACCTTTCCAAGCCAAAAATCCTTATCTTGCTCAGTTTTTTCCGCAATTAGGTCATCAAAGTCTTCTTGAGCTAGTGATGGAGATGGTTCAGTTTATTGCTCTAGTAGCCTCTTGAGACCTCTTGTTCTTGGAATCCTTGGTTTGACCCGCTGTTATTGATCCTTTAACTCATCAAAATCCACCCCTGAATTACATTTTCCACCGTCCTCCAAATCTACTTTGGGCTTGCTAAGTAAAATTTGCTTGACTTGGAGCTGCTTGTTCTCCTGCTGAAGAAAAGTGATCATGGAGTTTCCTTTGAAAACTTTTCCTTTAGCTCTCTAATCTTAGATTCCTTCTCTTGGATGATTTTCTTAGATGATTTTAACTCCTCATGCATCTCTATTTATTCCATGTGAGTGTTAAGATGTACTTTTTCTTATTCTTGCAATGGTGCCTCATGTGCTGGTGTCCCTTAAATTGTTGTAGGTTGAGCCCTTTCCACACTGCTAGGAGCAAACATCAGCCTCTTCCCTATAGTTTAGGTTTTATTCACCTCATCCCTAGGTTTCCTTGCTATAGGTTTTCTTATAGAACCTACTTCTTGTTGCATTGGTGAAGTCAATGGTGTATAATGACTGCTTGATTGAGTTGGGGTAGGCAAAAGTGAAGTTGAATGCGTGAAACCATCCCAAGACAAATTGTTCTCTGTGAGTTGACGGAAAGCAAGGAATTTTACGAAGCCATGATGGATCAAGTTAGCATGATGATCTTCTCTTTTTTTATGTACCTTCTTTTCCATTTTGACCATTCTTATGTAGAGGTAGTGAGGTAGGTTAAGAGCTGACATCGGTGAAATGCATGAGTAATATCACATGGTACTGATATAACCTTGAGAACATGCCCTCACATGTGAAATATTTCATGATCATCTTAATGAGAGGGGAATACTTGTCAAGCAAGTGTCTGAATGGAAAAATATTCTTTGGAGCAGCTTTGTATGGAGGTTTCAATAACATCTTGTAGTTTTCAACATCTAGGTCTCTTATTTTGAACCAAATCTCTCCATATTTTGGGATCCTTGTAGCTATGGAAATGGCCTCTTGATAAAAGAGTAAACACAAAATGTGAAATGGTAATATTATCCATCCTTAGACTGGTGGAAAAGGAACTTGTAATATTATCACTAAAACCAAATTCCTCAATCTTTTGGAAAAAGCCAACAAAACCTGCATCTTGGAATGATTTCTTGAGAAATGGTGTAGCCATGATATCCTATGTTGTAGTGGGTTAATATCTGATTATTTGACCTCCCTTATGCCTCCTTTTCTCAATGGTCTTTGAATCCATAGTACATCCTAGCTCACTAGGAGGGGAAATTAGCATTTAGTGTAGGAAAAATAGAGGGTTTTAGGAAGTTTTAGAAATGGAGGGGGATGAAGGAGTTTGACGTTCTGTAAATTATTTGGAAAATTTATGGGGTTAGGGATAGATGCTAGGTAGTGTAGGGAGGTGGAATTTTAGGAAATGAATAAGGGTAAGGGGTGTAAAAGTGCAAAACAAATTCCTAGCCTAGGAAAGTGTATGGTAGACTAGGGTTTGTAGGGAAATGATGAAAATGATGGAAAGGAATGAGGGAAAGTGTCAAAGATGGTATATGAAAGGTGTGGGAGGGTGAATGAGCATGAATTTTAGGGTTTTTCTCAACAAAATGGACCAAAGAGAGTTGCTTGAACAAAAACATAGCAAACCCTAGGAGAGGGGATTTCTAAGCCTTTAAGCATGAGATGAACTGAAAAAGAGGTATATTGGTGAACCACTTACTTTATTTCATGTGTTGGAACTTGAAACTGATGGAAAAGCCCTTGGAGAAGAGAGATTTCACTTCCTTAAGAAAAACACAACAAGGTAGAGAAAAGCGCAGTGCAATAAGAGAATTCTTTTTTCCAAGGCAAGAAACTGATCTTCATAGGGTGGCAAGCTCCTCCTTGATGATGGAATGCTATCTCATGAGGGTGAAACAAGAAAATATTTTTCTCCCTTGGTATTTTTAAAGGCTGGAAATCGATTTTTCTCCTTGGTGCTGATGTGGCCCCACCTTGTCTTTTCACCAATTGACTTAATTACTTGTGTACTACAGCTTTGGAACCTTTTTACATATATTACATCATGATAAAGGTAAAACTGTATTACTTGAGATCATTATAGATACCTTTCCCTATTACTACTCCTCTTAATGGTGACCTTGATGGTGAAATGACCTATTTTCATGATTTTGACCCTATGACCTAATGATAACACTATATGGAAAGATAAAATGAATGATGAAAATAATGACCAAGACACTCCTTCAAAGAACAATGACCTGACCTTGATGATTTTTATTGACCATGAAGATGAAACGAGTAGTAAAGACCTGGGTAGAATAACCAATGATCAAATTTTTATTTGAAAAACCTATTGAAACTATAAAAAATTTCCCTAAGACCATATCAACCATATGAAAGAGCATAATTTGATCACTAGTGACTGACGAGACTGACAGAAACTAACAGCTTTAATGGTTTTTCTCTTATTATTATTTATGTGGTTATACGTTGGTTATAAGCATGGTTATATGACAAAACTTAATCATTTCTCTTTTCATGTTTTCACTTGTAACTAAATGAATAATGACTGCAATAACTAATTGGTGTTATGACAACTAATGTGAGAATGTAGTGCTTCTTCCTGTTAAACCTTAGATGAGTTTCAGTCCCTTATGATCATACTTGCATTCATGACCTGTAGGTTACATATTTACCAAGTCTTTGACATAATGTGAGTTCTAGTTTGGGATTTTCAGGTTAAGTCTTAGTTTGAATTTTTTATTTACAAGCATTATTTCTATGTCATTTATATTATATGAAAATTTAACTAAGTTTTGAGCAGAGATCTGAGTCCTTGCCCTGAAAATGTGGCACAAAAACCGGATTCGTTGGAATAGAATTGAGCATAAAAGTCCATACTCGCATGGATGCAGGATTATGGGAGTGACTCAGAACCCTTATTCGCATTGATTCCTTCAAAAGGGACAAACTATGGCTCTAGCCCAGGTAAAAAGTGAGTCATCTCAGGGGTTGGACACCTGGAGGGGTTGAATTACTTATGGAGGTCTTGTGGCACTTGAGGGAAGTCGGTAAGGTATTAAGTTTTTGACTCCATTTAATTAAGGTTACCTAGGAGGTTGAGTCATATCATAGAGAGCCTCAACTCATGTTTACCCAGGGAAAACTGGTGAAAGTAGGTAAATATGGGAGGAGTGCGTTACAGGGTGGTATCAAAGCATGGTTCAAATACTTGGACTAGATGGGCTAGATGTGTATTGTTATGCATGCATTTTCATGGTTAAGGTTGTCATGCATGATTTAACTGAATGTTGTTTATGTCATCATGATTCTATTTATTTGATGTGTTGGTTGAGATGAAGCAAGAGATGTATATCATAAGAGCAAGGTTGCAACACTGGACTTTGGGGTAAGGGCAGATCGTCATAAGGTATTGTATGTTTGGTATGTAAGTATGTTGGTTACTGGTTGTTATAACAATTATGGCTGTGTACATGTCTATGAGTGTATTTTTTTTGTGGTTACATGTATGATAGATGTTATTTAATCAGGGTGATCATATGTACCTATGACATCATTAGTAATGAGGGATAATAACTTGTTGTTATATGCATTGTGGTCATATGCATGATGGTTATGGTCATTTTACGTAGGATCTTGATGTTATATGTATCATGATAATTTGGATCAGCCTATGTGGATGGTTAGGGTTATTACATTCAGGTATGAGTCGTATTCTTGCCATATTTTTTCATAATAATCTATATTGACTATGCATATGTGATTTATATGCATAAATGACAATTGTTTATGAGTTTATGATGTGAACATGTTAGCTAGTTACTGTTATGGATATCATGAACTTAATTATGTTTGGTTTGATATGTTTTGAAGTTATATCATGCTTATCTAGATTGATTGTGGAGACAAGATATGCTCCCCTAAGATTTATTGAGGTATGAGTTTGATTATGTCTTCTATTTGGCTTTTGAGTGAATTATTATGTCACCTATTTGGTATGGGTTTTCTTATGCCACCTTCTTCCTGATTGAATGTTTGATTATGTCATCTATTTGGTGTTTGAGTGTTTGGTGTCTATTATGTCATCTATATATTATTTAAATGTTTGACTAGTTGCATGATATGAGTTTGTATCTATAAGATTGCATGAAGGAATGATCTTGCTTGAGATGGTTGCACTAATGCATATGTGTTGAGAACATTTGATATGTACTTGAGTGTAAGTAGGTGAGAGCTATAGCTTTATTTATTATGTTTGATGAATGTGAGTTGATTGTTGATTATGACATGGTTTTTAGACCCGGTAAAGGTTTATTTCAAATTAATAGATATGATGTATTTATCTTTGGAACATGTGGATGACATTTGTGTTCAGTTACAAGGCAGCGTGCTTGGCACAACAAGGTAAGATAACTGGTATATTGTTATATTTATTTATACATTGATAGTTATGTTTTTATGAAAGTATGATACAGGGAATTTCATGGAAAAGAGACTGCCATGAAATCTTGGAGAAGGCTCAGGTTGAGATTTCCTTTATAAGTGTTGGGAATCCATGGGTATTGAGTCATGGTGTTTGTTGCTAGTCTTATTCTTTTGATCTTTTGTGATTTGTTGTGCTTGATTGTGTCTTCATTTATGTCTAGTGTATGGCCATACCCCTTTTTTTATGGTGTCGTATTTCTATTGGTTTTCATGGGTTTATTCTTGGTTGATTTTGGTTCTTTCCTTTTATGTTTTGAGGGTATTGGGGATTGGTTGGGGAAAGAGGAAAGTTAGTGGATCCGAGTGTGATTTAAATGAGTCCCAATAGGTAATATACGACTAGGATGAATCTCGGCGCATTTACAAGGGTGGCTAAAGGAAATATTATGAAAACCAGTTGGATTAGTAGGGTCTATTGGGGAAAAAGATAGTGGAAAGATAGTCATGAGAAAGGTAACAAGAAAGGTAAGGTAAATGGATTTGAGGTGTCAAATGCCTTGGATATGTTGGGAAATATTTTCGTCAATGTTGTGTATGCGTTGCATGAATAAAGGTAGTTCTATTAACCTAGACATTATGATTTCTAGTAATTATGTGGTGATAATGATTATGCTGTATGCATGTCATTGTCTGAAAGGGTTGTTAGGGATCACGATTTCTTTATGATAATGACATATGTATGCCATTTTTCTAACATGGTCATCAGAGATCATGATTGTTTTATGATGATGTTTACATGTGTATATATTTGTATGTATTTTTTTGTCTGAGAGGGTCATCAGGGATCATTCATGTGGAGGAATGATTTCTTTTGCAGGTGAATGGAATGAATATGTTCCTTCTTTATGAGGAACCAAGTGGGAAGAGTAGTTATGACATATTTATGAGGTTAGTATCATGTAGATGTGAATTGATATTATGTTATTATACTATGTCTATGTTTATGATATGGACAAGTAACACTGAAGGACACATCAGCAAATGAAAGTAGTGTGATATGTGGCATGTTGGACAAGACACTATAAGTAACGTTTCCTAGTAGAGATATTTTGGTCTCAGGATGTGTGGTACTATTGTTGTGTATTGGAAATACATGATGCACCTATAATGTTGTGTGCTTGTTGCATATGAGGGACTGTGTACATATAGTGTTGTGTGCATGTTGCATATATGGTACTATGTACATATATGTTGTGTATGTGTTGTGTATGCAGTTCTATGTACATTTGGTGTTGTGTACATGTTGTAAAGAGTTGCTATGTATATTTGGTGTTGTGTATGTATTTTATATGCGGTGTTCTGTACATATGGTGTTGTGTTCATGTCATACATGTGGTATTGTGTGCATGTTGTGTCGTATACAAGTTGTACATGTTGCATTGTGTTCATGTGGTATTGTGTACACGTTGTGCAAGAGGTTTTGTGTACATTCAGTGTTGTGTACACGTTGTGTAGGTGGCATTGTATACATGTGGTATTGTGTACATGTCATACATGTTTTGTTGTGTACATTTGGTATGGTGCTACGGGTATTGTGCAATCATTTTATGAGAACATGTGTATTCGTGGTATTATACGGTGTGTACATATATGTATTTTGTTGTACACTAGGTGTAGGTTTACATGTCATGTTGTACATTGGGTGTAGATTTATGTGTGGCATTGTACATCGGGTGTAGATGTATGTGTTGTGTTCTACACTGGGTGTAGATGCATGTGTCGTGTTGTACAATAGTTGTAGTTTTATGTGTGGAGTTGTACACTAGGTTTAGGTGTATTTTTTGTGTTGTACACCTGGTGTAGGTGTATGTGTTGTTTTTGTTAGCAATATGTCTCTTAAATTGATTTTCCTTGATGGCAACTATTGCATCAGTCAAGGAGCAGAGGAAGCAACGTATTGTAGCAGAGGCACAGAGGAAGTGAAGAGAGGTAGCAAGGCAGCATAGAAGGAATTGCATCGAGCAGCAGAGGCAGAGGCTGAGGCGTTATTCCGAGGTTTACTACCCCAGCTGGTTGATACACTAAATAAGTACATTCTGGGAATCGTAACCCAGGCCAAAGACCCTTATCTCATCAGAGCATATAAGGCTAGCAGAACAAGTTAACAAGAGGATGTGAGTGCGATTGAAGCCTGGACCCAATGGGCGTATAAACCAGGATTAATAAGTGTTTGAGTTCCAGTTTTAATCGCATCGGAGAAAAACTGTGTAGCGGAGTGTTTATTACAAGACTTGCGATTGCGAGGAAAATCCAGACTCGATGGATCAATGAACTATATTTGAAATATGGTTGAATTTCGATAGAACACTATTCTAAAACCGCGAGCGGGTTTACGAAGCTGGATTGCCCATATTGCACCGCCTTTCGGAGATAAGTGGTTTCTTCGAGTTGGGGATCGATTCCATAGAATGGGCGACACGCGTCCCTGTACGACTCCACAAAATCGCTTGTCACTACGCGCCATTGCGCATTATTGTTCAACCCAGGATGCCCAGCGAAATTGTTGAGCGCGGTTGATCTGGGAAGGAGTCATCGGACGATGATCGCTTGATGAAGATGTGCAAAGATTAACCAAATTATGGAGCGGGAATTTGATTGGGTCATTGATCATATATGTGGGCCCAGTTTAAATTATATTAATTGGCATTTTTCAAATTAATTTTTGCGGGTTTAACCAAGGTTGTTTAAATTAAATATAAATTATGAAAAAAAGCGATTAGGCCATCATTTTTACTCCAAATTTGGTGGAACGTATAAACCTGGGGGTCGACATATGAAGGTCTACGAAGTATGCTGAGGGTTTTTCATTACTAAAGGAGAATTTTGGATTAATATCTCAATCTCAGATTGAGATATTAAAAAGCCTTAGATTAATTATCTAATTTCCAAAACCAAGGAAATAAAACAATAAGAAATTGTTTGGGGGCTTGGGTAGACCCCGATGGATTATCTAATTGATCCCGTCCAGGAATACCATCAACGGTTGGATGGTTTTGACTCATGTTATTAATAAAGGCAAAACTATATAAGGAGAAGTGCATTGTGGTTCATGGTGTGCAGGCATAAGGGTTGTTAATGAATAAATCTCTTTAAGAGATATCTGCATCATTGAACTCTGTTTTCTGAAAAAGCTGAATCTATGATGCACCTATGGAGTTGATGAAGGTTCTAGACCTCTAGATCGAGAAAATGATGAATCTCTAGGAAGATCTGCAAAGAAATAATGAATACCTGACACAAGTATGATGAATAAATTGAAGAAATGTGGTGGATCTGAGGATTGAAGTGGAAGCTTTCTGCTAGTATAAGCTGGTGTTAAAATCAGGGGGTTGGAGCTCCCTTCCAGCAGTGACTGGAGAACGAGAGAAGGTTGCAGCCTTCTGCAGGTGGGTGCCCGCGTTCTGGTATAATTCTGTGCCAGCACTAAAATTGTAAGAAGTTTTCTTTATAATAAATATTGAAGACAGAGACGACAGTAACGGTGGTTTTCTCCCAAATTGGGTTTCCACCTTAAATACTGGTGTTCATGTGTGTTGCTTATGTGTGATGGTTCATTCTGTTATTATTGCACATGGTTACGACCTACTAATCTTCTGATGAATGAATGATGCAATAATTTATGTAAAGAATTAAATGCATAAAAATATTTCTGATAAAAATTTCTCAGTCAGCTCTAAATACTGATTCACCCCCCCCCCCCCTCTTAGTATTTTTCGTAACAATTGGTATCAGAGCAGGTCCTTTTGAAAAGGCTTAACCGCTAGAAGGAAGATCAAACAAGATGAGAAATCAAGATGGAACAACTTCTATCAGGCCTCCGCTCTTCAATGGAAGTAATTTAATCTTCTGGAAAACAAGGATGAGATCTTATCTACAGTCTTTGGGAGCAGATGAATGGGATATTATTGAAAAAGGATATCAATATCCAGCCGCAGTACCAATAGATTCAACATAAAGAAATAATTATGAAACAAATTCAAAGGTTGTCAATTCTCTATTGGGAAGTTTAACTGAATCAGAATTTTTCAAGGTCATGCAGCTGGATACAGCAAAGGCAATATGGGACAAAATCATTTTAAGTTATGAAGGTGATGCAAAGGTAAAAAGTGTTAAACTCGAAACTCTTAGAATTCAATATGAGAATCTAAAAATGCATAATGAGGAGAGCATTGCCAATTTATTTTTACGTCTTGATGATATCGTAAATCGTATGAGAAATCTGGGAGAAACAATAACCGAATCAACTTTGGTTGAGAAAGTTTTAAGATCACTAACGGCAAAATTTGAGTCAAAATTTTATGCTCTTAAGAAAAGCAGGATCTTCAAAATCTTACTGTGGTGCAACTTCATGGCATACTAACTGCATGTGAAACGAGAAGAGGAGGACCATCTGAAGCCAAAGAAGCCATCTTTAGAGCTTCTACAAAAGGGAAAGAAGTACAAGAGATAGAAGGATCAAGGTATATCTCAGAAGAAGATGAAGTAAATTTTGTAAAGAAACTCCAACTTGGCACAGGACGGTAAAGAGGTAAGCTTCCTTTCAAATGTTTTGCTTGTGGAAGAGTTGGTCATTATGCTGCTAAGTGTCCTCATAAAGAAACACATGAAAAGGAAAGGACGTAGCAAGAAGAAATAAGAATCATTTTATCACTAGAAAAAGTTACTATACTCATGAAGGCAGTGATGGGTTATCGAGATAATGAAGAAGGAATGTGAACAAGATCTTGAACTTCTGCGTGGCATTTGAAAAGAATTCGAGAGAAGAAAAGATGCTTGGATGCTTTAGAAGACAATGATTTTTATTGAAATCAATCAACTCAATGTTGTTGGAAGAAATTAAAACTGTATAAAGACTCACAAGCAAACTTCAAGAAAAGGAAAGCTTATAATGAGAAATTAGAATTTGAAATAGTAAGTCTAAGGAAAGAAATTGAGAAAGTAAAGAGTTTGAATCTTAGATTTTCTAAAGGATCTGAAACCTTAGATGAGATTATCAAGGTACAATGTTCTCCTCTTATAAAGACAGGTCTTGGATACATCAGAGAATCTTCTCAGACTTCAACACCAAATTATCTAAAAGAAGCTACAACTAGTATACAACATTCTGCCACTCAACAAGGGAATAAATAATCTTCACAAGTAAAGCATGACCATCTCAATTCAAAGAACACTAACAAGAGTACCTTTCAAAGAAACACCAACCAACAGGTAAATTAAAGCAGAAGATTTCATAATCGCAGAAATTTCTTCTTCAATGGACAATGTTTCTCATGTCACAATTTTGGTCATAAAGATGTTCAATGTGTTGCATATAAAACCATCATGACAAGAGAAGCAAGAAAGAAAAGGATTGATATTGGAACAAAGAAGAATACATATAACAAATTTTGGCCTCTTCAAAATGGTTGAATGTGCTCATTGCAATAACTTTGGTGGTAATTTGAATACGGGAGCAAGTTCATTTAAAAGAGCATTTCTTCAGAAGCTCAAGTGTGGAAAAAGAGAACAAAGGTTGAAAAATTGTTGCAACTTTGTTGCATAAGTGAATAAAATAAATGGTACATTGATGGTTGATGCTCCAAAACACATAATGATTGACAAAAACAAACTTCTTGCATATAGTGCTCTAGAAAAAGAAAAGAATGTTACATTTGGAAATGATACTCCTACTGTCATTAAGGGAAAAGGGTATGTTTTTCTAAAAGAAAAAGTGAAAGCTAATAATGTCATGTATGTGGATGGATTAAATAATAACCTGTTAAGTGTAAGTCACATGTGTGATCAAGGAACTGAAGTTATCTTTAGTTCAAAAGAATGTGTGGTACGAGATCTTGATACAGGTAAAACAATTATAAAAGGAAAAAGAACTCCGAGGAATCTGTATGTATTGAAGAACTGCAAAGAAAAATGTTAATTGAGTAAATCTTCAGAAAACTGGCTATGGCATAGAAGGTTGGGGCATCTAAGCTTCTCTCAAATCAACAAATCAAACGTGAGACTCAAGCGATTCGTACAGTCTTTAATATTTCTCTACAGAAAAGTAGCATATTCAAATCTTGCCAATTCGGTAAGAAAACAGTGAAATTTAATGCAGGAGAGGATGTCATCAAGTAAGCCTCTTGAACTCATTCATACAGACATATGTGGACCTATGAGGAAAAATTCACCACGTGGTGAAGAATACTATATCTTATTCATTGATGATTTCTCTAGAATGTATTGGATTGGGCTGCTTAAACACAAAGATGAAGCATTTGAGAAATTTCAAATCTTCAAAGCACTAGTTGAGAATGAATTAGATCTAAAAATCAAGTGTCTCAGATTTGATCGAGGAGGAGAATATACATCCAATGAAATTCTTGAATTTTGTGAATAACATGGCATAAAAATACAGTTCTCTGTATTTGGTACTCTACAATAGAATGGTGTTGCAGAAAGAATGAACAGAATAATTCAACAAATGGCTAGAGCTATGCTTGATGATTTCGGAACACCTGACACATTTTGGGGAGAAGCAGCACATACAGCAGCAAACATTCTCAACAAAGCACATGTTCATGTAAATAGTGATAAAACTCCATACTGAGCTTTATAAGTGTGGCATCCTCTACTTGTGAGGCACTTTAGAGTTTTGGGAGCAAATGCTTTATCAAAAATAATGATGAAAAACTTGGCAAGTTTGAACCCAGAGCAAATGAAGGAATACTTCTTGGTTACTCCTCTAGGAGTAGAGCATATAAATGTTACAATAAAAGACTTCAAAAGATTGTTGAATGTATTGATATTGTTATTGATGAGTCTCCTACAGCCCCAAAAGAAGAAAAACAAACAACAAATGAAGATGATGATGACATATGTCCTTCTACATCAAATAGGAATGATATAGATAGTGAACCCAATGAAGAACCTGAAGATGATTTATCTGAAAAAGCTCCATCCAAATATGTTCAAAAGAATCATCCAGAATCTCAAATTTTGGGAGATAAGGGATCAGATGTACAAACAAGAAGGACTCTTGTTGGATCTTCTAGCTATCTGGCATTTCTATCCACTATTGAACCACACAATGTCAATCAAGCTAGCAAAGATGAATGTTGGATTCAAGCCACATGAATGAATAACTTGATCAAATTGAAAAGAATCACACTTGGGAATTAGTACAGATCGGATGACAAAAATGTCATTGGAACTAAATGGATATTCAAAAATAAGTTAAATGAGAATGGGGATGTTATAAGAAATAGAAAGCTAGAAATATTTGCAAGAGGTACTCTTTCCCAACAAGAAGGTATAGACTTTGAAGAAACTTTTTCTCCTGTAGCCATACTTGAAGCCATAAGAATGTTTCTTGCTTTTCAAGCTTCAAACAAATCAAAGTTTATCAAACGGACGTTAAATTTGCTTTTCTCAATGGTGATCTAGAAGAAGAAGTCTATATAGAACAACCAGAAGGATTCATTTTGGGAAATGATGAAAATCTTGTTTGTAGACTTAAAAAGGCTCTATATGGTCTCAAACAAGCTCCAAGGGCATGGTACTATCGTCTTGACAAATATCTCCATCAACAAGGATTTTCCAAGGGGTTTGCTGATAGCAACTTATACATAAAAACTAAACATGATAAACTACTGATTGTGGTTGTATATGTTGATGATATCATTTTTGGAAGTAATGAAGAGTCTATGAGTCAGAAATTTTCTTCTGATATGTAGCAAAAATTTGAAATGTCTTTACTTGGGGAACTAACATTCTTTCTTGGCTTGCAAGTGCAACAAAAAACAGATGGCATATTCTTATCACAAGTAAAATATCTTAAGCAAATATTGAAAAAGTATGGCATGGAAGATTGCAAACTTGTAAGTACACCAATGATAACCGGATGTAATCTCATTTATAATGATGATTCCCCCATGGTGAATCAACCAGAATATAGATCTATGATAGGAAGTCTACTTTATCTCACTGGGACAAGACCAGGGCCATTAATACATGGGGTTAGGTTGTTGGACGATTCGGATTTTCAAAAAGAGCCTCACCTTGTTTGTGAAAAGAATAATCAAATAATATACTGAGGAACTCAAAGACTTTGGACTATGGTATCCAAATGATGCTGATCTTATAACTTCATGCCTTGCTAATGCGGATTCATTTGGGAAATGGTGATGATCAACACTGAGTGGTGGTGCATGCAGCAGCGGGACCCCGTTAGTATCTTGGTTAAGAAACCAAAAGAAGTAAACTCTATTACTTGCTATCTACGTGAGCTGGAGATGTGGCTTCCGCATCATGTTTTCAACAATTGGATGATGCAAACCTTACAAGACATTCAAATCAAATGTTCACCTCCTATCTCCATTATGTGTGATAATACAAGTGCCATCATTATTTCAAAGAATTCTGTTATGCATTCCAAGACCAAGCACATTCCCATCAAGTATCACTTCTTACGAGAACAAGTTCTTGAAAAAAAGGTGAAGTTGGAATATGTTCCCTCCAAAGAACAAATTGCTGATATATTTACCAAACCTTTACCCAGGGAAGCGTTCAAATATCTCAGACAAAAGATGGGAGTAGTCTCTGCCATGCAAAATATCAGATCTACTTAAATAAAGAAGATGCAGATTTTCTGTAGGAAAACCGCCTTAAGGGGGAGCATTGGAAAGAATGCATTTTTGGAATTATAATTATTTGTTGTAGTCTGATCTCATGCTTGAGAATTTTTGATCTTGTTTGTATAAGTCAATTTTGTTATATTATGTTTGAAGAAGCATCATGATCTCAGGGGGAGCATGGTTTTGTCGGTATAAAGGTTTTTGATCTACCCTTTTCCCTTGATGTCAAAGGGGGATAATGTTGTTGTCTAAATGTATTTCTAGTCATGGTTGCCATCAAGTCCAAAGGGGGAGATTTTTAGCAATATGTCTCTTAAATCCTATCATATTGAAATTGATTGTCCTTGATGGCAACTATCACATCAGTCAAGCAGCAGAGGAAGCAATGTATTGTAGCAGAGGCACAGAGGCAGTAAAGAGAGGTAGCAAGGCAGCATATAAGGAATTGCATTGAGCAGCAAAGGCAGAGGCTGAGGCATTATTCTGAGGTTTACTACCCCAGTTGGTTGATACACTAAATAAGTACATTCCGAGAATCGTAACCCAGGCCAGAGACCCTTATCGCATCGAAGCGTATAAGGCCAGCAGAACAAGTTAACAAGAGGATGCGAGTGCGATTGAAATCCGGAACCGATGGATCAATGAACTATATTTGAAATATGGTTGAATTCCGATCGAACACTGTTCTGAAACCGCGAGTGGGTTTACAAAGCCGGATTGCCCATATCACACTGCCTTTCGAAGATAAGTGGTTTCTTCAAGTTGGGGAGTGATTCCATAGAACGGGAAACACGCGTCCCTGTATGACTCCACAAAATCGCTTGTCACTGCGCGCCATCGCGCGTTATTGTTCGACCCAGGATGCCTAACGAAATTGTTGAGCGCCATTGATCTGGGAAGCAGTCATCGGACGGTGATCGCTTGAAGAATATGTGCGAAGATTAACCAAAGTACGGAGCAGGAATTTGATTGGGTTGTTGATCATATATGTGGGCCAAGTTTAAAATATATTAATTGGGCCTTTTCAAATTAATATTTGCGGGTTTAACCAAGGTTTTTTAAATTAAATATAAATTATGACGAAAAGCGATTGGGCCATCATTTTTACTCCAAATTTGGTGGAACGTATAAACCTGGGGGTCGACATATGAAGGTCTACGAAGTATGCTGAGGGTTTTGCATTACTAAAGGAGAAATTTGGATTAATATCTCAATCTCAGATTGAGATATTAAAAAGCCTTATAATAATTATCTAATTGCCAAAACCAAGGAAATAAAACAATGAGAAATTGTTTGGGGGCTTGGGTAGACCCCTCTGGATTATCTAATTGATCCCGTCCAGGAATACCATCAGCAGTTGGGTGGTATTGACTCATGGTATTAATAAAGGAAAAACTGTATAAGGAGAAGTGAAATATGGTTCATGTGGGCATGCATAAGGGTTGTTAATGAATAAATCTCTTTAAGAGATATCTGCATGATTGAACTCTGTTTTCTGAAAAAACTGAATCTATGATGCACCTATGGAGTTGATGAAGGTTCAAGACCTCTAGATCGAGAAAATGATGAATCTCTAGGAAGATCTGCAAAGAAATAATGAAGACCTGACACAATTCTGATGAAGATATTGAAGAAATGTGGTGGATCTGAGGATTGAAGTGGAAGCTTTCTGCCAGTATAAGCTGGTGTTAAAATCAGGGGGTTGGAGCTCCCTTCCAGCAGTGACTGGAGAATGAGAGAAGGTTGTAGCCTTCTGCAGGTGGGTGCACATTAACTAGCCTAAATTACATTACGGTCGCTAAAATTGTAAAGTTTTCTTTATAATGGAAATATTGAAGATAGAGATGACATTGTAGGTGGCTTTCTCCCAAATTGGGTTTCCACCTTAATCTTGGTGTTCATGTGTGTTTCTTATGTGTGATGGTTCATTCTATTATTACTGCACATGCTTACGGCCTACTAATCTTCTGATGAATGAATGATGCAATAATTTATGTAAATAATTAAATGCATAA